>JAQHUG010000259.1:972157-989676 GCA_028555095.1 Dicrostonyx torquatus | reverse complement strand
TGCAAGCTGGTACAACCCCTTTGGATGTCAGTGTGGCGATTTCTCAGAAAATTAGGAAACAATCTTCCTCAAGACCCAGTAATACCACTTTTGGGTATATATTTAAAGGATGCTCAATTGTGCCACAAGGACATGTGCTCAACTATGTTCATAGCAGCTTTCTTTGTCATAGCCAGAACCTGGAAACAATCTTAATGCCCGTTGACCAAAGAATGGATAAGGAAAATGTGGCACATTTACACAATAGAGTACTACACAGCAGAAAAATAAATAACGACACCTTGAATTTTGCAGGAAAATGGATGGAGCTAGAAAACTTCATTTTGAGTGAGGTAACACAGAAAGACAATTACCATATGTACTCACTCATAGGTGGTTTTTAAACATAAAGCAAAGAAAGCCAGCCTACAAACCACAATCCTAGAGAACTTAGACAACAAGAGAGTCTTACATAGATCTAATCTACATGGGAAGTAGAAAAAGACAAGATCTCCTGAGTAAATTGGGAGCATGGGGACCTTGGAAGATGTTTGAAGGGGAGGGCAGAGGCAGGGAAGGAAGCAAAGAAAAATGTAGAGATCAATAACAATCAATTGAAAAAAAAACAAAACAGAACTCTAAATTCCTTTACGGTTTGTGTAATCTTTTATATTATGTGAAATAAAACACTGCCTTTTTTTTAATCAAATAGCCTTCCTGCTATCATTGAAGGAAAAATCATGAAATATTATTCTCTCAAGTCTTCTGTTTTATAAATAAATTTCCAACCCTTTACTGATTCAGAATTTACAGACTAATTATTGTATCATTTTTACTTCCCAGAATCTAATACATAACACTGCAAATATAGGCCTACAGTAGGAAAGTAAAAATGTACTTAACCATAAAATAAGATTCTAAACAGAAAATTTATTCTTTTATTTTATGGGAAAATACATTTGAAAATGTTGTTATAAAACCAAAAAATACAGTTCTAAAATATAGCAATAAAATTACTCATAGTGACATCCTGCAATATTCATAAAACAGCCTTGTCCAGTCACCATCAGAGAAGCTTCATCCTGCAGTAAATGGAAACAGATACAGGGACCCACAGCTAGACATTGTGGAGAGAAAGAGACCTTGAAACAATCAGTTCTGAATGGGAAGTTTCCATGGAATCTCTTCCCTCAGGGCTCTAGGAGTCCTGTGGAAGGGGAGGTGGAAGGAGTATAAGAGCTAGAGGGGACTGAGGACACTAGGAGAACATGACCCTCTAAATCAACATTATCAAAGCTCATATAAACTCACAGAGACTGAAGCACCAACACAGGGCCTACAGAGGTCTGTACCAGGTCATTTGAATGTTATGGCTTCCAGTATAGTGTCTTTATGGGTTTCCCAAGTGTACAAATAAGTGGGTTTCTGATTCTTGTGCCTTCTCTTATGCCTTTTACCCTATCTCTTTGTCTTGTATAATTCTGATGTGGTAGTTTTTGTTTTATCTTATCTTATTTTATCTTCATTTTTATACCATAGAAGCATGTTTTTGCTTTCAAATGAGAGAGAGGAAAAACAAAACAAAACAAAAAACTGTCATGAGCCCCACATTGAGGCCATCTGTCAAGGTCCAGCCTCGATGGGTTCATACGTTCCAGGATAGGGGCATGTTGATTAGAAATGTTAGGCAGAAACAAAACAGAGATACAAAAGAAAAGACAGAAACACAGGATAGAGTTGAGAGGGCAACCCAGTGAATACTGTATCTGTGCCTGCTTATTTCTCATGATCTTAAAATACCTGAACCCAAAAGGGGGAAAGAAGGCAAGAATTCTTTACCATGATACAAACAATGAACAAAGTAATTACCATCTTAATACCCAAACCACCAAGTAACATCACCCTAGGTACTGTCAGTAACCTCACCTTATGTCAAACCTCCACCTTATGTCAAACCTCACCTTACCTCAAACAAAATAAAACAAAACAAAAACAGATCTGAATTGGAGAGGATATGGGGAGAAAGTAGGAGGAGTAGGAGTAAGGGGAAGGAAAATCATAATCAGGATACATTATGTGACAGAAAAAATATTAATTTTTAATAAAAAGGAAAAAATTAAGAATTATAAGACCTTATAGCTATAATTTAAGAGGAAAATTCAATAAATTTAAAACTATTGCTAACATCATGTGAAAGATAATTCTCAGATTTCCTGAGATCTCTGCTTGACTTTCAAAATAATAAACTTTATAATTGGCTAATTGTATTCCTGTATGTATTCCTGTATTCTTTCTATGTGTGGAAATAAAAAATGATATTTAAAAAAGTTTGATATTTAGAATCAGAAGAAATAATAAAGGGAAGGTTTCTTTAAGAGTATTCTTGACTATATTTATAGTCATCAGAGAAAGAAACAGATGAGTTTGTCAATGAGGGTATTTCCAGAAAGATTTGAGGTAGGAAGACCCATTCTGCTTGTGTGGGTTTTATCATCCCATAGACTGTGGCCTTGAGCTAAGTAAAATACAGAAAGGGATCTGAGTACTGGAATTACTCTCTTTGCTTCATAATTGTGATCAGTTGCTGTTAGCTCTTGCTATTATGCCTTCCTCAGGACAAGGTGAACACTCAAATTAACACCCTAAATAAATCTTTTCTTTAAAAACAACAGAATTATACTTTCAAAGGTGATATTACTTGAAGGGAACATATATATTGTTATTATAATAAACATGATGGATATTTTCCTCAGAAAGAAATGGGCATATTATCATAATACACAGGTTAGCTCATGAGTACAGATTGGTAACAGTCTATTAAAACTGGAATATTTGAGTTGATACACTGATTTATACTCTTTTGTTTGTTTTATAATTTTAAAAATTAAAATATAAATACATCATTTCCCCCTTCTCTTTTCTTCTTCCAAAGATTTATTCCTGAATATAAAAATGTAACCTGCTCAGTCCTTACAATTATAATGTTCATTTGTATCTGTGTGTGTGTGTGTGTGTGTGTGTGTGAGAGAGAGAGAGAGAGAGAGAGAGAGAGAGAGAGAGAGAGAGAGAAAGAGAGAGAGGGGGGGAATCAGAAATGATCACTTGGTATTGGATAACCAATAATTGACTTAAAGATATTTCAAACTACTTTTCAAGTATGCTAATTTAGTATATTTTAGACAGACCTATAATATTATAAACATTTGACATTAATGAAGCAATATTAAATGTGGGGTCAAGAACTTGACAAAAAACCCACAGAGACAACTGACCTGATCTCCTGGAACCTCATGGCTCTGGACCAACAGGTGAGGAGCCTACATGCGACCAACCTGGGCCCTCTGAATGTGAGTGACAGTTGTGGGGCTTGTGGTTGGGGCGCTGGCAGTGAGAATAAGATTTATCTCTGGTATATGAACTGGCTTTTTGGAGTCTATTCTTTATGGTGGGATACAGATGGTAGTTTCTGTCCCACCAGATCCCACAACTGTTCAGTACCAAATAAAGACAAAAAGGCTTATATTAATTATAAATTCCTTGGCCTTTTGTTCAGACTTAACTAGCTCTTACAACTTAAATTAACCCATAATTCTTATCTATGTTTAACCACATGGCTTGGTACCTTTTCTCAGTAAGGCATTCTCACCTTGCTTCCCTTGCATCTCATTTGTTCAGAATTAGGTCCGTACGATAAATAACCAGGCCAGCTCAAGAATAACAATTTTATTTTAATGGTTATAAGGAGAAAACTCATGCTACAAAAGTGGGAGGTCTGACTTCCTATCTGTCTGGCAGGTGCCACGCAGAGAGTGAGAGCGCTCGAGGGAGAGAGAGAGAGAGACAGACAGAGAGAGAGAGACAGAGAGAGACAGAGAGACAGAGACAGAGACAGAGAGACAGAGAGCACCTGGGTCCTCCCAGTTTTTCTTCCTGGGCATCAGGCAGCTACGCCTTAACTATATGTGATTGGTCAACAGAGCTTCCCCATCATCACCCCCTTTTGTCTAAACAAAAAAAGGAGCAAGCCAAGGCCAATTCTCACCTTGCTAACTCTTAAGCCAAAAAGGGCTGAACTACTGTCTCCTCCTACCATAATTATATTCCTCTTTCTGCACAGCCATATCACATTCTGTCTGTCTACAGATCTCCAGACCTCTATGGTTAATCTGTGGCTATCTCTGACCTCTGTTCTTGAGGCAAGCCTTATTTGTTAGAGTACAAACAAAATATTACCACAGTGGGATGCTTTGCTCAGCCTTGATGCAGAGGGAAGGGACTCAGTCTTGCTTCAACCTAATGTTGTTTGCTTTGCTGATTGCCTATAGCAAGTCTTACCCTTTCTGAAGTGTGAATAGGCGTAGGGCTGGAAGTGCTGGGGAGAGTGGGAGAAGGTAAGGAGGGGAAAACTGTGGTTGGTATATAAAATAAAAAAAATAAAAAGGAAAAGTGACAAAATGTCAAGTATTAAATGTATATTTTCTCCATTATTTCATTTTGTTTACTAGTTATCTTTACCAAATAATTCTCATATTAGTTATCAATTTACTCCACACCACTATAAGCCTTTAAAGAAAACATAAGAGTACTGTCACATATTATATAACAATAAAATAGAAAGTGTTTCTTATCCCAAGATAAAGGTGGCTCATGTGAATTCTCTCATTAGATTTAGAAAGCAAAAGAGTAGAAAATTCAGGCATAGATACATAACAACTTTTAGTGAGTTTTTGCTTTACAGGAAAAAAAATCATTTTTACCTGGATGTATGTAACCAACCATTGGCAATATCATCAAATCAAGGTCTTTCTGAAATACACACCATTAAACCTAGAATACACCAAACATAAATTATTTTAGTTTATTTGTCCTTAAATTGGGAAACTTTCAAAATATAAACAAGTAGATTAAGTAACTCATATAGGAAAAAGTAATAATGAAAATGACTTTCTATCTCAGCTTTATTATCTAAAGTCATATTTCTATAATTTCTTAACAAAGTCTCCCAGTATTATAGCTTTGAAAATAATGCACTTCGATGGATTATTCAGGTCACATATTTGTGCAATTTACTATTGATACTGAGATTTATGCCTAATTTTATCATCAGAATTTACAGATATAAACTTATATACAAAAATGTGTGTGTCAGAACTAGAATACTAAAAGAAATCCACTAAAATTAGAAAATAATGTAGTGGAATTCATTAAATTTTTGTTTATGATTGATCCAGATTTACCATTTCAATAATGACTGTCATTTCAAGATCTTTTGTTCATCTGATCAGTAAGAGTAAATGACCCTTTAATATTCACCAAACACATATGTATTTCTAAAACTTCAACAATATTACTATTGCCTAATGTATCATTTTCCATGATTTTTTCCATTTTCATTTTGAAAGAAGGAAAAGTAAAATAGGAAGGAGAGATTATTAGAAAAAACATAGTTTTAATAAGATAAGGCAATAATTCATTTTTATAATCTTCATACACCCAACTTCACCTATGCTCTACATTCTAATGTACTACAATCCATTCTGGATGTTATCATATAGGTTTACATGTTATTAATTAGGGTTACTTAACCAAAATAGTTCTGGCACTCTAAATGATGCTGAGGAAAATGGACATCTGGGTACTTACTAATGTATAATGCTAGTAGAAATTCACTTGTTTTCATATTTCACTTGACCTTTTTGAGCAAGTTATTAATACTTTCTTTCACAATGAAGTTTGTACATATTTACCGAGTTCTGTGGACAGGTACGTATCTTATGCATATACCTGTCTAGATCATCTAGAAGCAAAAACTAAATATATAATGTTGAAAGATGATATTTGCTTTTGATGTGATTATTCAGTCTTTTCCTGAAATTTCTCAGTAGTAAGTGGTGGATCATCATCTGCTGGGCATATACCCAAAAGACACTCCATCCTACCACAATGATACTTGCTCAATTATGTTCAGAGCATCTTTATTTGTGATAGCTGGAACCTGGAAACAACCTAGATGTTCCTCAAACAAAAAATTATGAAACTGTGTTACATTTATACAATGAAATATTACATAGTTGTTAAAAATGAAATCAGGAAATTTGCTGAAAATTGAACTAGAAAAAAAATCACCCTAAGTGAGATGACCCAGACTCAGAAAGACAAACATAGTATGCACTCATTTATAAGTGGATATTAGCTGTAAAGTAAAGGACAACCAGGATACAATCCACAGACACATGGAGGCTAGGTAACAAGGAGGACTCAAAGGCAGATACAAGAATCTCCATGGGAAGGGGAAACAGAATAGTTTTCATGAGTACACTGGAGGATGGTGGGGATGGGAAGAGGAGGGATTAGGTGGAGGGGTGATCAAGGAGAGACTGCTAAGATAGACAACTGTAATTGGCAGCATTTGGGGGTGATGTAGAAATCTAATGCAATGGAACCTCACAGGAATTTGGGAGGATGATCCTAGCAAAAACTCCTAATAATGTGGAATATAGATTCTAATCTCACCATCTTTTGTATCCAGGCGACTTCCAGTGGAGGAATTGGGACATCACCCAGCCATAAAACCTTTGATCTACAAATGGTCCTGAGTGAAAGATGTGCTGGGATAAAGGTGGCACAGAAGTTGTGAGAGAGACCAACCAATGAATGTTTCAAATTGAGACCCATACCATGAAAGGGAATCTACCTCTAACAATGCCTAGAGGGCCAGGACACAGAGACTGGTAGCTCAGAGACCTAGGATACAATCTAACATGACTGACCAAAAATTAGTAACAATAAAAAGATTACTAATGATATTCTGCTATACTCACAGATTGTTGCAAAGCCAAGTTGTCATCAGAGAGTCTTCATCCAGCAACTGATGGAAACAGAGGCAGAGACCCACAACCAAACATTAGGTGGATCTTGGGAATTCCACAGAAGATGCAGACAAAGGATTATAGGAGCCAGAGGGGTTGAGGACACCACAAGAGAATGACTCACAGAATCAACTAACCTCAGTTCATAGGGACTCACATAGACTGAACAATCGCTGTATTAGTCTGATTTAGGTACTTTGCATAAAGTTATGTCTCTGTATCTTGGTGCTCCTGTGGGACTTCTAATAGTTGGGGTGGGGGCTGTCTCTGCCTCTTTTGGAACCCTTTTCCTCTTCTTGGGTTGCCTTGTCCAACCTTAATATGAGAGGAGTTGCCTAGTCTTATGGTAACTTGATATGCCTCTGAGGCCTGCCCTTTTTTGAAGGGCAGGGAGGAGGAGTGGCTCTGGATGAGAGGAAGTGTGGAGGGGAGGAACTGGGAACAGAGGAAGGATGGAGACCTTCAGTCATAATATAATGTGTGAGAGAAGAAGGAAGGAATAAAGGACAGAAAAGAAACTAGAAAACCATGAATAACTAGTAAGCAGATTTTTTTTNTTATTATATATAGTGTAGTATTTTCACTAACTTGGGGGTCACTTGAGGAGCTGTAGGTTGTGTAATTTAAAATTCAGAAAGGACATATCATTGATGCCAAGCTAGAAAGAAATGAGGGAAGCAGTAAATGCATGACTCACAGAAGCCAAAATGATGACTGACCAGCAGAGGTGTATGGTAAGAGGTGGCTGAGTTGGGTGTTAAAACAGACTGAAAGCCTAGGGAATAAATTATGTGAGACTAACATATAGTAAAACATCAGAAACCAGGTAGATGTCAGAGGAATGTAGAGGAAAGCAGATGTAGCCCCAAGAAGACATATGCCCAGAAAAGCATCAAGAAGATCTTCAGACTCACAATGATCTGATGCAAGTAATCAATATCATACCTACGCATAGCCCTAACCTTAGAGGAGGAAGAGATCATTTATTATCGAGTCACTTATAAGTGACAATGGCCCAGATTCAGATTTCCTCCAATAGTGTATCCCATCCACCATGGTAGAGGCTTCAGAAAGTGGTATATAGTACCATAACAAGAAATCAATTTTGATTTTATTTTCAATTAAATTCAGAAAATCACTGAGATACTGTCTAATGACATTCTGCACTTTCAGGTTGGTGGAAATGAAGAGTCCCTTTGTACATTTCAAATTAATTCATGTTATTGTCAAAAGTGATAAGTATTATGTCAAACACAAGTGGGAAGTAAAGGATTTTAGGAAGAATAAAGATAACCCCAAATCATTTGGCTTTCTGTCTTTCAACATTAAGACTCTCCAGAATTACAGTTGTAATTAGTCAATCAACCTTCTGCCATCATTTAACACAGGTGTAATATTTTTAAATTCATCCACTTTTTATCTTAAACACTCTTTCTTTCAAGCCCATTAAGAAGCTGGAGTATGAATCTGCAATGTAAGGGGAATACTTCGGTAATATTCTTAAAAAAATTTAAAATGACATTAGCTTCTTAATGGGCTTGAAAGAAAGAGTGTTTAAGATAAAAAGTGGATGAATTTGTAGAAATTATCAAATATGAGTCATTTCTATCAAATATTATAAAACAAGAAATGAAAATAATTTTGTCTCACATGTCTTGTAAGATCTGGAAAAATGTTATCCTCCCTACCCAGGGAAATCTTTGTTTATTCAGAAGGCCACTGTTCTATACTTGGAATTTGATGGCCTGGATCAGTTACAATTTTCTGCTTGGAGTACACTTTTTCCCCCACACTTCTTTATTTCTTTTATCTTAGTTCTTTTTAAGTAATCCAGTTGAATAAGATTGAGTGGTTGGACAACAGCCAATGGGGACAAGCAAGATACCGTCACAAACTTTTTTATTATAAAAACCAAACGCAAAAAACAATTACCTTGATATTCAAAGTATTAATAAAGGAAAACTTTGTCAGAAGTGAGCTTCATATCAGCTTTATTATAATGTAAATTACTCCACTCTTGTTTCTTAAAATAAATGCATTTAATTATCATTTACCTGCAATTTTCTTAAATCATAGCTAAAATTTTATAGATATTCCATTTATAATAAATTATGTACTTCTCAATTGATTCTACTTTTTCTATTTTTAATGAGAAATGAAGTTTCTTTTGAATTTCATGATTTTGAAATAATCTGACTATTGCTTATTTGTGATGAATAATACATTTTCATGCAATTTGAGCAGAATGACTGAATTTTTAATTCACTGTTTTCTTAATCTTCAAGTATCACAATTTTTCTCTCTAGTCTCACAGCTCTTGTTCTGTTTAGAGTTCATTCAAAAGCATTATGCTTTTATGTATAAGCATACAGATATCATATTATGGTAGATTTTGTTGAAAGTAAAATAGAAAGAATACTGTGGACGTGCAAATCATAAGAGAAAAATTAAATTAATGTTGAATGCTATACTTCATCTGTCTCCCTAAATTATTGGCAGATGTTTAGTTTTTTTTTTAAATTATAATGAACCAGGCAGTGGTGGTGCACACCTTTAATCCCAGCACTGGGGTGGCAGAGATATGCAGATCTCTTTGAGTTTGAGGCCAGCCTGGTCTGCAGAGTGAGTTCCAGGACAGCCAGAGTTGCACAGAGAAACCCTGTCTCAAAAGAGTGTATATTGAGTATAAGAAATATAGGTTTTAGGAATGACAGTAATGAAATATTGAGATCAAAAGACCATTTATCAGAGAACAACCATATAAATAGAAGATTGAGAGACATTTTTTAAGCTATTACTGAAAAATATTTTTAATTCAATATAAATTATAAACAAATAATTACAGAATCAATGGAGATGCAGTATTTCTTGATAAACTATTTGATCATATATAATCATTTTCTGATAATAGTAATATCTAAGAAATAAAGTATACTCAATTGTGATGTCAGATATTTTCCTCATTCAGCTGAAAATGCATGTGTTTAAAATTAAGATTATCTGGAGCTAGAGAAATGGTTCAGGAGTTAAGAGCCCTTGCTGTTCTTGCAGATGACTTGGGTTCAGTTCCCAGCACTGATATAGTGGTTCACAACCAGCTCCAAAGTATCTTATGCTCTTTTCTGGTCATCATAGGTATTGCAAGAACATGGGACACAGACACATTCTGGCAAAACATTCATACACATAAAATAAATATTTTTTAATTTAGGTTATCATCAAGGTAGGATCTCATTCCTATCCTTAAAATAGGCTTAGCAAATATTCATAACTGCAATTGAACTAAATAAGTAATGAAGGAGTACAAAAATTAGTTCAAAACAGACATATTAGCCTTATACTTGTTTTTTTAATGTTTATGTGCATAAAAATATTAAGTAGGTGCAATATGAGATTTTATAATGATATGTTTGAATTTGTTCTAGGTTTGTGCCTTGCCTTTAATTTGTAAAATGTTTTCATTAAAAATATTTATTTTTTCTTGACTAGAGTCAAACATTTTAATAAAAGCATCATTACCTTGCATCGTCTCCAACTCCCACAGACACTGAAAATATATAATGAAAAAATAAATCCTATGGCTCTGAAACAAGTAGCTTAATTGAAATACATTTATTTTGCTCTGCCTTCAGAAGGAAATGTTATTTCAGTTAACAGATGGAGAAAATTCTGGAGGTCTTAATCTTAATATTACTCTAATAAACTTAACATAAGGCTTTTATTACTCTAACAGAAAGCACCTTAATGCAAATGAGGATACACAGTAAATATTAGCATGTTATAAAGCATTAAATCCATCATCACAGTATGTGGGTTAAGACCTAGAATTCTCATCAACTCAAGTAACTTAACATGAATGCACATGTGTTCCCTAAGAATCTAAATTATATTTCACTTGTTAAAACTGGTAATTTCTACATACTCTGTAACTAGATAAAATTAGTTAAGTTTTCTTTCTTTAAAAATGAATATTTCCTTATGCCTTAGCACTAGGACTAAAAGACTACACTAATAGTGTGGCCATCAATAAAAAGGAGAATAAAACATATGAAATACATTTATGTCTCTAATTTTATCTATCTTCATTTTTCTTTGCTGTCAACCTATAGAACCTTTAGATATTCCATTTCAAATTGGAAGATATGCTTATAAATATTTCCAAATATATTTACTGATCAATGATCAAAATCAAGAGATACGATTTTAAAGTTAATTCTTAGAAAAACATTCAGGTAATTAATTCTATAATATTCAAATACTGACATCTATTATTTGGAAATTAATTTGATATCAATTTATAAGCAAGTGTGGGAGGAGATTAATCATTTGAAAAAACATCTTATTCCAACAAATATAAAATGACAAAACCAAACACAAAGTAAAGTCTTTCTTTACCTAAGCTGTACATTGAATAGAAACTATTTTAAATGAATTTATTCATATATATCATGCACTGTGTATAAATAAATATACACTTCTACACACACACACATATACATACACCTATGAGTATACACATATATCATCTCCAGAAGCTTACCTTAGTGAGATTTTATCTTAGAGTTCAATACAGTTCTTTTTTCCTTATATAAGTGACATTAATCAACTTTCATAAAATTTGTGAAAAACTAAACAAGGCCTGTTTCATTTGGCCACTCAGCATTTATTTAAAACATGATTGACAGGATACAGAATTGTCCTGCACCAGAAAGAAGAATGTTGTGATAATAAAAGAGCTGAGTAACATTTCTATCAATCACGCATTACAGTTAGAAGATATTCAAGATAGAAATATTTCTTGAGTTTGATGGACTTGATATCTTCCTGCATTTTGGGGCTACGGACTTGACAATTTCTATGATTCAATTATTGATAGATAAGTGTGTTCTTATTGGGAATGCCATTAGATGTTATATAGTGCTATGATTCTTCCTGGGCATAAAAATTATGTACCTAAGTTTTGATTCTTTTTTTTAAAATAAGTCTTTATAAAATAAATTCTAATCACAGTTTCTCCTCCACCACCTCTTCCCATATCATCCCCACCTCCACACTTTTCCAACTCCATGCCTTCTCTCTCTCTCTTTAGAAAACAAGCATGCAAATAAAAACAAACTAAAATAAAAATAAAACAAAAATAAAAGCATGAAAAACACACAGTCAAAAGTAACACATGTATATACACACATGCACACACACACATAAGCTACAGAAACACACAATCAGAAACTATAATGCTTAAGCAAAAGACTAGTAAGATTTTTAAAAAGCCCAAATAAATCATTAAGAAACAAAAAAATATACAAAAAATACCATTACATTTGTTTTGCATTGGCAGTCTACTGCTGGGCATGCCATTAATTGTGGTTTTTATACTTGGTGAGATTTTATTACAGAAAATTAAGTTTTCTTTTGAGAATGATTTACTCTTGAAAATAGCTTCTTGTTTAAAGGTAGAATCCTAACCAAGTGAGAGTCTGTTTCTTCTTACCTTCTCTGTGCTGGAATTACATCTGACTTAGTTCAGGTATTGTAGAGCCCAATAATACCTCAATATTCAGGGTTTTTTTATTGTGAAGTTGGTTTCTTTTTTATTTTATTGATTTTTATTGGGCTCTACACAATGTAGAAAAAAATGGGGAGGGTTTTATAAAAACATCCCATTTAGTGAGTGTTCCAAAGTCTTTCAATTTCTGCACATTGTACAGCTGTGGGTCTATGTATTAGTTCCCATTTCCTGCAGGAGGAAGCTTTGCTAATGTTGGCTGACAAAGATAGTGATCTATACATATAGCAGAATGTCATTAGGAGTCATTTTATTGCTGTGCTCCCTTAGCAGAACAGTAGCAATTGGTTTTCCCTTAGGTCCATGTGACTGTCTAGTCTCAGGAGCTTTTCTTTTCTTTTCTTTTAATTTTTTAAAACATAATTCTTTATTTGTTCTTGGGGAATTTCACATCATGTACCTCAGTCCCACTTCCCAGTCATTCCATATCTGCCCCTCAACTCGCAGCATGCTTCCCTAAGGAACACCCTCAAATTAATTAAAAACAAAACAATAGAGAACAAAAAAACAAACACATAAAAACCAGCTTGCCCCTCTGTTTTTCTGATTTCTTCATTCATCCAAGTGGTATTGGGAGCTGTGGTGTGTCAAGTAGTATACCTCTTGTCCAATAAGCCCAATCAAAAAAAAAATCATTTCAGTGAGTCACTGGTCTGGTTCAAGGCCTCTGGTACACCATCCATACTCAACCCTTACCAAAACTCCTCTCAGATATGCAGCTATTGTCATACTCATAGAGATATTGTGGTTATAATTCCACAGGACCAGTTCCTTCATGCTTTCCAACAGGTTAGATATTGGGGCCAGGATGTGGGTCTGAGTGGTAGGTAATTCAGCTGGTCGGATCAGGCCACTGGGACTGGCGACCTCAGGTGAGGGCCAGAACCAGCTCCCCTAGACTGTGGTGAGGGATGCAACCATCTCTCTTAAGTGCAGGGGCCAACTATGTCAGGACCAGTGAGGAGTGAAACTGCCTCAGTACAGTCCTTGGATTTCAACATGTATGTTTTCTATGATCTCCTGTGGCAACACAGGCCATGGACATCATCAAAGACCCCCAGCAATAGCAGGACAATGGACCCAAACATGGACTTTGGCAGCAGCTCAGGCCAGCATGTCAACATGGTCTAGGTGGCAGTACAGGCCTCCCAGATCAGTGCGGCCCTGGTGGCAGCCAGGCCTGCAGACACCATTATGGTCTCAGGTGACTATCTATACCCTGGACATCCGCACAGCCAGTGGTGGCAATCGGAGCCATGGATATCAATCCAGAACCTGGCTTCTGCTAGGCCACAGACCCAGACAAGGTCCATGGTTGAAGTCTAAACTCAGTCAGCAGCATGGACCCATGTGGTCACACAGGCCACCAAAATTGGCATCACCCTGCTGTCAGCAGAGCCCTTAGACATGGCCACAGGTTGTGGGCCCGACCTTGGGCATTCATAAGTCCTTTGGTGGTACCATGGGCCATGGTCATCAACCCAGAACATGTCTGAGGTAGGACCACAGACCCAGACATGGTCATTGGTATCAGCCCAGGCTTGAATGAAACAATAGCTCAGGTGGTAGTGCAGACCACACACTGGTGTGACCCCCATGGCAGAGTAACCCTCAGAGACCAACATGGATCCATGTGGATGCCCAGACCGCTGAAATCAGCATGCTCTTTGATGGTTTCAGGATCTAAAGACATCAACATAGACCATAGCTGCAGTAGGACAATGCACTCAGACATAGCCCTTGGTAGGAGCCCTGACCTAGATGACAACATGACCCAATGTAACACCGCAGGCCACTCAGATACTGTGTAGCTCTAGTGGTGGCATGGCTACCAACATGGCCACAGGTTGCTGCTTAACACCCAATCATTTGTGTGGCCTTTGGGGACACCATGGGCCACAGACATTAGCACAAATCCCAGGTGTGGTAGAACCACAGACCCAGACATGGTCCTCATCAGCAGCCCTTGCTCAGATGTCACTTGGCCCCAGGTAGTTGACAGGCCACTCTGATCAGTATGGCTCTATTGACAGCATAGCCCTCAGACTCAAATATGTCCCTAGGTGGTGGCTCAAAACCCTGGTATCAACATGGCCTTCAGTGGTATCAGGAGCCACAGAAAACAACACAGACCCTGGCTACAGTAGGGCCACAGACCCAGACATGGCCCCACCCAGCATACTGAGCTCAGATTTCACTATGTCCCTGGGTGGCAGCCCAAACCATCCAGATTAGCATGGCCCTGGTGGCAACATGGTCCTCAGACACTGTGGGATCAGGTGACTGACCAGACACCAGTCAATTACATGTTCTTCAGTAGTTACGGAAGCCATATACATCAACACAGATCCTGGCTGCTGGAATGCCACATATCCAGACATGGCCCAGGCCACAACTCAGGCCCAGATGTAATCAAGTCCCCCGGTATCAGCACAGGTCACTCAGATCAAAATGGCCCCCAGGGGCAGCATGACCTTTGGACACCAAAATTATGGTAGCCTAGACATGGGCATCCCTGTGGCCTTGCTGGCAACATGGGTTTTGGATGTCAACAAAAACCCCAGCTGTAGTAGAACAACAGACCCAGACATGGTGAAGGCTCTAGTTAGGCACTATTACAACTGCTCCATGTTCAATGAGATATGTAAAGGTTTTCTTCATCATGCCCATATTAATGATCCATCATGGGATTTTATGTACAGCTAACTATTTTGCAATGACTCACAATTTCAATAGTGCATTTAATGGTTTCTAAACTTCAAAATTAATGTATTACTACCCAGGTATCACTTACCTTATCCTACATGTTTGCTCATAGAATATTTGTCTGGGTTCTCACTACTTTCAAAAACACATTATAAATCGATGTGAGAGTACAGATTTAGGCTCAGCTTTGTACCCACATTCCAGTGCCACACTCTTACACCTTCTGCAGGCAGGTAGGCCTCAGCTGTGGGCTCAAGGAACATGGATGTTCTCCTGTGCCCTGGCACTACTCAAAAGGGAAAGCCAAAATTCCTCCCATACTGACCATACCATCGGATAAGTGAAGATCACAACTGATAAGTATTATGGTGCAAGACAGTGAGATCTACAATGAACTTTAAGACTGAAGGTGGGACAGATGCCAATTTCAATCATTAAAACTTTTGGCACCTTAAAGTAAGCTGCTGTTGCTGCTGAAGTAAATCAGGATTATGATCTTCATCCAAAAATTCTAGTACAGTAATGAAACCATCATCTGAGGTAGCTGAAAACAATTTAAAATGATTACTTTCCTCTTGTGGTATGGCAGTGTAGATCAAGAACCCAGAAAAATAAAGCATGAAATAATCCCACACCACTTTGGACTTCTTATTCAAAGGGTTATTTATTTGAGGGGGAAAAAACTTACAGAAAGCTGTCCTACATGACAGCCAGGAAAGGAGTCTAGTTGCTGGAACTGGAGTAAGACAGTGAGAGGAGGGCTGCTTTTCAAAGAGAAAGACACCATGCCCCAGTGGGCTGGTATCTCAATGGCTATTGGCTGAAGGAGCAAAAGGAGCTCATGCAGCACCTTCCCCTTTTGTTTAAGTAAGAGAGTTCTAAGCCTACTGCAAAACTATATACAATAAAAACAAATAACCTATTCTAAATACCTTGAGTCTTATATAATAAATAACTTGGCCAAGTCATAAGAGAAAAGCAACTACATTTATACAGTCTTCAACTCCATCAAACATCCAAGAAGGGAAATAATGTTACCTGAGTAATTAGGAAGTGCAATCAAACAACTTCCAAAACATGCAGCAAATCACAGAGACAACTAGCTACCTGGGCAATCACCCAAAGTCACATTGTGGCATTGAAGCAACTAACTTTGTTTAAGGCCTAGAAAAACTGACAGATTATTTTTAAAGGCAAGAAATTTTTCAAAACCATCTTACCCTGTCTTGGCAGGATCTGACAGTTCTGCTTATCCATTTCTGGATTTTGTCAGTAGTTGAGGTATGGGCAGTTCCTTGCCCAGAGTCCGGTTTTGCCAAGAAGAAGACAAGCTCCAACTGGAGTGTTTTTGGTGCTCAACAGTCTCACGGGAATGGATTGGTGTAGCCAGAAGCGTTTGTGTCTCTTTACCACAGAATTCTAGGTTAGATTAAATGCCATTTTCTACAGCTCTTTGAAGAGGTTGAAGACTATTTATACAGAATATAATCTCTATGTATCTAAAGAACCTGATTAGTCTAGCTATAAATATGACAAACATAGATGACTATTGATCTACAATTCTTAATACCTATCTAACTTAAGGACTAAGAGAATAAACAACTGTGTAATAAATGAGGACAATGACCCTCTAAGTGTAAACAATTTACAAGTATACATTGCAATATGGTATCATACATAAACAATACATAAGTATCTGAATCAGAGGTAGAAATGTACAGTGTAAAATGGTAAATACATATCAATATATATCAATATATCAAAAATGTTTTAAACAGAGGTAGAAGCATGCATGCATACAATATTCAATACAATTTAACTTTGTATCCATATACAAGAACCTATGCCAATGTAATTATCTATATACAATAACTCACAAATACCAATCTATTAATCCTATCATCCAATTTTCCCTCTTTTTTTTTAAAAAGATCCCTGAGCTTATAAAATTCCTCCCCCAATCCTCAACTGTATACTAATTATAATCAACCCTTAAATGATGTCCCTAATCCCGAGGACTAACTTTACTGGGAGAGGGGACGTCATCCTCTAGAATTACTTCCAGCTGTCATGGGGGTGACATTCTTTCTGGGGGATCCTGTGAAAGTAAAATGATGGTTAAACTTCAAGATTAATATCTAGTGAGATTGCAAATAGTCTCTGAGCATTTTCTGGGCATTTTGTGGAGGTCTGGCCAGAATGTTGTAAGAAGATGTGCACTGTTTCAGCTAGCCAAGTTGGAATCGTCTTGTGCAGCTGGTACCCAAAATAGGTCTTGTAGTAGCGCTTTCAGTATCATGACATCATATCAACCAGGTGGAGTTGTTGTTATGGGGCCCCATCTTCTTCCTGGAAACTTCAAAGATTACTGAGGAAAATTCATTGTTCATTGTGGAAAA
>JAQHUG010000259.1:945138-962863 GCA_028555095.1 Dicrostonyx torquatus | reverse complement strand
TTACAGAAGCTTTTCAGTTTCAGGAGGTCACATTTATTAATTGTTTCTCTCAGTGTCTGTGCTGCTGGTGTTATAGTTAAGAAGTGGCCAATGTATTCAAGTGTACTTCGAACTTTCTCTTCTATAAAGTTCAGTGTGGCTGGCTTTATGTTGAGGTCTTTGATCCATTTGGACTTGAGTTTTGTGCATAGATATGGGTCTATTTTCATTTTTGTACATGTTGATAACCAAAGAGGTAGTACAAATGAAACCACACGTGTATGAAATTGTCAAATAATAAATTAATAAATAATAAAATAGATCATATTAAAATTATTTATAATCCAGACTTAATTTTCATTTATGCTATTTATACTACTAGTGCAAACTTAGTAAATTGAGATAAATTATTCTGAGTATGAATTTTGATATTTTCCGGCTTTGTCTCAGACTATGAACATAAAGAACCAAATTCTGATAGTTCTGACCACTGTTACCTAGGAGTGGATCTTAAAGTTGAATAATGGTGTTAGGAAAACATCACCCCTTTCCTTCTCTCTCCATATATATATTCATGGATATATGATTCCATAGTTTTGTTCTTTTTCTTTACTTTTGTCCTTTAAATATTATAAAATAGCAAAAAATATAAATAATTACAATGTTTCTCCCTTCCCTTTCATCCCCACAAGTTTTCTCATATAACAATTCTTGTTCTCTTTCAAATTTGTGACACATTTTTTTCAATAATTATTGTTACATACATACATGCACCCATGCATATATACATATGTGCATATCTGCTCATTCTGTATAATGTTATGTGTATGTTTGTTTTGAGGGCTGACACATATTTTTTTATTTCCTTTCCATTTCTCTCCCAGTTTTCTGAATGCTACTTCTGTCACACTCCCATTTTATTCATCTTCATTCATAATACTAATTTCAGAGTATATTTCATATCAATATCAAAATATACATGCTATATATAGCTGAAACAAAGTAAAATGGCTGAGAAAATGAGGCCAAGATAAATTAACATAAAGAGGGAGAAAGATAAATGAACAAAATGACTAGTTCTAAAAATATCTTAAAATCTTAAATATTTCCCCATAAAGATATTATATTTTAGAGTCCATTCATATCACAAGGTCGATCAAAGAAATGAGCCAAATAATATATGTTTAAGAATGTATGTAACAGGGCTGGAGAAATGAATAAGCAATTAAGCACACTATTGCTCTTCTAGAGGATCAGGGTTTGATTTATAGCACTGATATGGTGTCCTATAATCTTTGTAAATACAGTTACAGACCATCCTACACCAACTTATGGTCTCTGTGGACACCAGGCGCACAGTGGTGCACTTTACATATATTCAGGCATACACCATATATATAAAATTGAAACTAGAATATATTAAATAGATAAGCCATTCCTCACAAAAGCTACAACTATGTCTGACTCAGAAATAAAGGAATATTTCAAACGTACTCATGAAAAGAAATTGAAATATAATCTACAATGCTGCAAACAGTTTTCTGGCAAATACAGCTCTTGGAGTCACAGTAACATTTTTTCTTTTACATTCCTGCAATAAACACAACTCTTGTGTTTATAAGAATATTTACTAAGTCCATGAATATTATTTAATGTTATTTATGTTCAAATTTTAAAAATCTATGAAATGGTCAAATAAGTCATGTGCATAATGATACATACTATGCAATCATATAAAATATGAAAATGAAATATTAAATTAGTCAGAATTATAATTGCAATTTCTAAAAATGTCTATAAATATTCCAAAATTTTAACCTTGCTAGTAGTATTATAAAATTTGACTCTTACTTACATATGCATAGAAAAGCTTTAAGAATACAGTTGATAAGAGTAGTAATGTATATGGGGTAAGAATATGGGGCTATTATTTTTCTCTCTTAATTGAAAATAGATTCTTCTCTCATACAATATATCTGATCTACAGTTTTTCCTTTATCTGGTCCTTCTGCCCCTCCCTTCCACTCCTCTCCAGATCCAGTCCCTCTCTATTTCCTCTTCAGAAAAGAGCAGACCTTCTCTACATTTTTTTTATCAAAAAAAATGAGATCATGTTGTGCATGCTGTTTGTAACCTGTTTGGTCAGTTAATTAGTTCCATCTTTCTTTGCCAATAAATTCTCATCTCATCTAAAAAAGTACTTGCAGATAACCTTAAATGTGTAACATGAATAATAATGAAAACAATGTTTAAATTTAAAAATCAAATTTTGATTCTTGAAAACATGTTCAATTATCTTTTGTAAGAATGAGTTGAGATTTGATATAAGAAATACCACCATAATTATATTAATCTAATATAAAAGGGGAGTATGTTTTGGATCTTGTGCATATCAATTTCATTCTTTCTGCAATATTATCTGCTTTCCCCCAACTTTCTTTGATTTTTTATGCCTTGTTTTGTGTTATTTTAGTTAGAATTTGTTCCTGATATTTCTACTTCCTCTCAGAAGTCACTTCCTGTTTTCTTTTGACTTCATGTTCTCTTTCATACACATTTTACATGTTAGTATACACTGATTTATTTTCCTCTTAAATTGGTGGTATATTTGATTTGTGTGTATACTATCTTGAAAAAATAATAGACAATAATGATTAAGTGGGTGAATATACAGATTGAAAAAGATAGACTGTATTTGCCATGTATAAACTTGCAAAGACTATCAACTTCACATTTTGATGAATAATAAATCAAAATGTCTTGATAAATACAGAGATAAAGCTACAAATATTCAATCTGACAAGTGTAAAAGCAGCAGTCAATATTAATAAGTCATTTTTTTCTAAACTTAGTTTTAAAAAATATATTATTGAAAAAAGCCATGGATATAAAAATGTGATAAAAAGAGAAAAAACTAACTTAAGAGGACAGGTAAGTCTTTTTAAAGTGTATCTACTGAAAAATCTCAAAAAGGGAAATTATTTTCAGACACTGAAAAAAGTAAATACTAAAGTAAAGTCACAAGCCTCATATACACCGTCATACCATAGTTAATGGCTCCTCTAACTCTGTAGAATTTTCACATATTATTCTAGTTTTTTGAAAGCATAAACATTAATTTGGTAGGCTAAATCTTACAATTGCATATATCCTAGTGAAATTACCTGGTGTGAGTGGGAAGGAAACACAGAGCAGGTTTTTTGCTTAGGAGTTTATTAGAGGGGGCATGTATAGGCCTGGGGAATAGGTGTGCAGAGAGAGAGAGAGAGAGAGAGAGAGAGAGAGAGAGAGAGAGAGAGAGAGAGATGGCATGTCCAGCTTTTTAAAAGCTGCTTAGCACATGTTTACAGGGCATTGGTGTTACTACATCATACACAGATGCCAGGCTCCCGCATGTGCGCAAGGGATTAGCTGAGTCTCAGTGGATGTAACCATGCACGCATGCACATGGGTCACACAGGACCCTTTAACATTCAGGCACTTCTACCTGAGGGCTTGTCTGCATGTGCATGGCTCTAGAACCCGAAAGTGCGGCCTAATTTGTGGCTGAATAATTACTTTCCACTCTTTTTTTATTATAAAAATTTGGAGGTTTGGAGGTCTTAATGGGTGGGAATGGGGCATCGTAAGATCTCTTGTGACTGCTTTATGCTGACTTTTTGGGTGTCATTGCTAATTTTGCGGGTGCTGGGGAGTTAAGATGCTTCACTAGTCCTGTTGTAGCTGATTACTGTTGTGTTTTTCTGGGCTCTGTGGAACTGGCTGGCTGGCAGCTTAGACCACGCGAGATGCTAGAAAGGCAGAAAATTATGCCTGGAAAAAATTTTAGGGGGGCTGGAGAGATGGCTCAGTGGTTAAGAGCACTGACTGCTCTTCCAGAGGACCCGGGTTCAATTCCCAGCATCCACATGGCAGCTCACAACTGTCTGAAGATCCAGTTGCAGGGGATCTGACACCTTCACAACAATGCACATTAAATAAAATTAAATAAACCATAAAAACAAAAAAATTTAGATCCTGGTGATTAAGGAAGGAGAGTCCCAAGATGAAAGATAGAGGGGGTTCTTTGGAGGGGGTAAAGGAGGGAATTTCCCAGGGGTTCCTGAGACCAGGAATGATAAGGGAAGAATTTAATGATACTTATTCTGGGCGAGCCTGTTCCATTTAGGTAGGTCCAATTGGCTCCCTGGAGCCTTTAAACAAAGTTTGAAAAGAAATAAATTTTAGACATATTAAAAGTTTATAATTGCAATGATACAGTGTTGGAATAGAAGACGGTGAGGATGAGGGAGGAAAAGAAGTGGGAATTATTGGAAAGGAGAATCATTAGATCCCTTTATTTTACGTGAAGTAAATCTTAAGGCACTTGTTTTCCTTTAGCATTATGGTATTATAACACCCAGGAGACACTGCTGCAGTCAGGATAAACCTGTTATGTTAAAGTCTGCTTTGCTTTATGAGTTTTTGAAGTCCTTATTCCTCTGGCTTTATGTTTAATGATGGTCCCTGTAATAACAGCTGAGTGGTTTACTGGAAATTTAATTATGAGGTTGGAGATATAGAGAAGTTGGTAAAGCAGGTAGGAGGAAGAGGGGGAGGGAGAGTATATGGAGATTTTGGCACAGGAGAGTTGATTAAGGATGAGGCTTTTATTTTTCTGGAACTGGAGAGAGAGTGGCTGATCTTGGTGTCCTCTGGAACTTAAGGGAACAGGGCCCTGTTTGAGTTACAGTATATGAGGGAGTATCTTGAGCTGGAAGAGTAAAAGGTTTAAGGTGAGACTGGTGAATCCAATGAGGAAGTCCCTCAAGGTTGGAGCTGTGGGGTTTGCAAGAATTATTTTAAAGAGGCCCTGCTGAAGGAGGGTTCATCTGTATTTCTGTGCTTTGATTGGTTAAATAAAAAAGCTGCCTGGGCCATTTGATAGGGCAGGACTTAGATAGGCGGGGAAAAGAAAAGAGGACGCTGGGAAGACTGGGTCAGAGCCAGTCGCCATGAAGCTCCCGCATAGATGGAAGTAATGTAGATCCATCTGGTAAGTCACCCACCTCGCGGTGACATACAGACTTTTATAATGGGTTAGTCTATGAGGTGAGGGCTAGCCTGGAAGAGGCTGGAGATAATGGGCCAGGCAGAGTTTGAATGAATACCATTCTCATGTTCTCATTTCAGGCATAAGCAAGCAAACAGTGGCTGAGCAGGCCGGCAGCTGGGGGCTTGGGAGCCAGGCGCTGGGAACCCACACAACCCACACCTCCCCCATTTACAACACCCTGCCATTTAAAAAGGGGTGAGGGGCATTGGTTTGGGGGAGTACCTGATCCCCTATTTTAATTGGCAGTGTGCATGAATTAGCACATCGTTGAGGTAGTGAGTAGTTGGTAAAAACCCCATAATAGGGAGCAAAGATGGGATAACAGAAGAGTAAGCAGGTGATCAGGAAGGGGAGAGGTTTTAAGTGAGAGGTCAGGGGTTAAAACTGGTTGCCCATACATGAGTTCAAAGGGAAAGATGAAAAGGGGGCTTTTAGGAAAGCCCTAAGCCTAAGAAGGGCCAGAGGCAAAATTTTACCCAGTCAAGGTGAAGCTCCTGTGACATTTTAACAAGAACATTTTTTAAGGAATGGTTATTTCATTCTACCTTCCCTGAAGACTGAGAGTGGTATGGAATATCAAAATGCCAGGGAACTAAGAACCTTAGACAAAGTTTGAGAAATCTGGGAAGTAAACTCTGGGCCATTATTCAACTGAAGAGACTTTGGGATTCTAATCTGGGGAATGATTTCTTGGAGAAGAACATTGGAAACTGTCTGGGCCTTCTTGTTAGTAGTAGAAAACACTTCAATCCACCCAGATGTTGTCCACCAAATACAGGAGATATTTAACTCTTCTGTCCATGGGTATATGAATAAAATCCAGCTGCCAGTCAGTTCCTGGAAGGAAGCCCTTGGCCTGGTGGGTGGAAAAAGGGAAGCTACCGTATTTGGTCTTAGGATCTGACTTTTGACAGATTTGACAAGAAGTGGTGATAGCTTTTAAGAACTCTAAGTCCTCAGGGGTGGGTTGGAGGTGAACCTTGACAAAATGAAATAGAACTTTGCTATTAGGATGAAAAAGCTGATATAGGTAGGACAGAATTTGCTGGGTGTCAGGAGGTGTCTGTGAGAATGTGGGCTGTATTGTATAAACCTCCTGAGGTGACTGAGGTAGGTTTGTGCTCTGGAATGCTGCTGTTCTAGCTGCTTGGTCAGCCCAGTTATTTCCCTTGGAAATAATAGAACTGTCAGCATGTTGAGACCAACAGTGAATAATTCCTATAGCTTTGGGGAGATGAGAGGCTTTTAACAGGTCCATAATGTAACCTGAGTTATGCATTCTCTTTGCTGTAAGAAGCCTATGTTCCTTTCAGGAAGCTGCATGGGACAGGAGGATATGAAAGGCATATTTGGAGTCTGTGTAAATATTTAAAGATTTTCCCTTTGCTTAGCTGGAAAGCACAGGTAAGGGCTATTAACTCAGCCTGATGATTAGTGGTATGGGCACTGAGTGTCTGTGCCTTTACTAAACCAGTATCTGACACTACACCATATTCTGCTCTATGGGTCCCTTCACATATAAAGAAGCTGCCATCTGTGTACCAGGTAAAAGTGGCCTGGAACAGTTTGCCCTCGTGTATAGGTGAGGGGTGTAGATCCTCTAAGGTCTCTATGCATGAATGAGATAGGGATGAATTAATGTTAGGTTGAGGTAGGAGATTTGGGATATTAAGGGGTGGGCAACATTGGAAAGTAACTGTGGCATCTTCTTAGTGCCACCTGGAGGGAAAGAACTCCGGAAAGGGGTAAGCTTTGTAAGTTAAGAGATGGGACAGATTGTGGTGGGAGAAGACACTGGTGGGCAACCAAAAAGTTAGTTTCTTTGACTCATAAATAAGAAGCTCAGCAGCCACTAATCACGTATGCAGAGTGTCCAACCCTGAATGGTGAGGTCCAGCTTCTTTGACAAGCATGCTACAGATGCAAAGGAAAGTCCCAGCTGACGTCCTAAGACCCCAAGGGCAAATCCCTCCTTCTTTGTTACATAGAGGGAGGAAGGACGACTTAAATATGGGAGATGAAGAGCTGGCGCCTGGATAAGGGCTTGTTGGAGTCTCTGAAAGGGTTTAGTAATGGGATGAAGAAAGGGCTTATGTAGAGATCTGAGAGCTACCTTGTATAAGGGGCAGACAAAGGAGAGAAAAAGAGAGGATCCAGGAATGCTGGAAGCCAGCTATTCCTAGGAATGATAAAAATCTCTTCTTTTATAGAAGGAACTTCAAGGGACTGAATTAGCTTTTATTTGTCTAGGGTAATAGCATCTTGGGTTAGGGTAATAGTTAAGCCCAACTAAAATGACCTGAGAGAAAGTAGGGCCTTAGAAGGTGAGATTCTATGGCCCCTTTTGGACAGGATATTTAAAAGAGCAGAGGTATCAGTTTTGCTGATCTCCAATGATGGACTGCAAAGTAAAATATCATCCACATACTGTATGAGTTGAGACATAGGGAGAGACAATGAGAGTAGATCAGAAGCTAAAGCCTGACCAAACAGGTGTGGGCTATTCTGGAATCCCTAGGGGAAGGATAGTCCAGGTGAGCTGTGTGAAGAGGTGAGTGTCATGATCAGTCCAGGTAAAGGCAAAGATGTTTTGAGATTGAGAGCTGAGATGAATAGAGAAAAAGCATCCTTGAGATCTAGAACTGAGTAGAGGAAGTTCCTGGAGGAATAATGGAAAGAAGTGTGTAAGGGTTTGGCATTACAGGATGAAGAAGGACTACCGGGGAGTTAATGAGCCAGAGTTCTTGAACCAGGCCATAGGTTCTATTAGGTTTTTTAAACAGCAAGTATAGGGGTGTTAAAGGGAGAAGAATTGGGGCAAAGTAGCTTTTTTCTTAAACAGTCAGAGATAATAGGCTTAAGTCCTCTAAGACTCTGGAGAGAGGGGGTACTGAGCTTTGTTTAATGTACTTAGTAGGGTCTTGTAATTGAATAACAATGGGGGAATAATGTTTAGCAACAGAGGGGTTTTGGGTGTCCCAGACTTGTTGGTCCACCTGGGAGGCTGGTAGAAGAAAAAACACATAGGGGCTGGGAGGATGGGAGGCTAGAAGAAGGAGGAGTGGAGCTGTTGCCAAGTGTAGAATAACATAAATGGAAGGAGCAAATGAAATGGAAGCTCATACTTTTGCTAAAACATCCCTTCCCATAAGAGGTACCAGGCAGGTTGGCATGACTTAAAATGAATGAGTAAAATAAGTACCCCTAAAAACACAGTTAAGTGGTGGGGTCTGCTGAGGAAGATAAGGTTGTCCCCCTACGCTGACAATAGGGAAACTAGAAGGAGATGTATGCCCTCAGTACTGAGTATGTGGCTCCGATGTCCAAGAGAAAGGAGATGGGCCATCCTGATACCGTGATGTTTACCTGTGGTTCCCTGTTACAGATGGCGGTTTTGGTCGGGTCAAAGGAGTCTGTTGAGGGCGGGAAGGTGTGGATTCCTTAGCGGGGTCCAGAGCATTAACCAAAGGAACAGGGGTAGGAGTTGGAGGGATGGTGGTAGAGGTTATGCCTGAAGGAACAGTGGTAGGAGCTAAAGGAGTAGGGATAGGGACTGGGGCTGAAGAAACAGTGGTAGGAGCTAAAGGAACAGGGGTAGGGACTAGGGGAATAGGAATAGCTGCCTGCTGAGCTTGAAAAGGCAGGGGTTTGGTAGCTGGGTCCAGAGCAGAAGTGGAGGGTTCTTCCAGTGCAGATCGCATAGCCAAGAACATATGAGCAGGCAAATAACTTGCAGGACAGAGAGCTTATGCTTAGAGCCTAGATAGTAAAAGACTTGGATGTAAAGAAACTCCTTCCATTTGCCTGTGCACTGACAGTAGTTAGAAAGCTCCTGTAAAATATCAAAATCAAAGGTGCTGTTAGGCAGCCAGTTTAGATTGCCACCTAAATTGTAACAAGGCCATGTTTTTGAACAAAGATGGACAAGTGTGGGAATCTGTAGGTAGGGCATTAAGGCCTAGGGTTTCAGGGCCTCTAAAAGGCATCCCAGGGGAGAGGCTGGATGGATGGGCTTGTATGGCTTGCTACCCATAGCTGAAACTGTGAAAACTCATGAAAAACAGCGACACCACAAAGCCTGCAGGAAGACGTCTCTCCACTCTAGGCAGGGTGTGAATTGGCATAACCCATGAAAGAGCATCCTCTGCACCAGGTGGTATGCTATAACTTGAATGGATCCGGTTGGGGTGACTAGGAAGCCAGAGAGGCCAGAGGCTGCTCCAAATGGCCTTTCACAGTGAAGGAAAAAAAGAAAAGAAAAGAAGAATCGGAGGGACCCTGTGCCACCAGTGAAGGGTGGACCAATCATGGGCAGTTCCAATCACAATTTTAGCTAAGGGAAGCAATCCATAGACGAATGTCAGTGAAGGGCTCAACCGTAGCCTTGAAGATTGTGGTTGAGTTCAATCCCCTCATTTCTAGGAACACCAGAAGATTGCCAGAGCTCAATGGTCAATTCCTCGGTTTTTGAGAAATGGTTAAACTGACCATAATGGGGGAAACTCACCAATTGAAGCTGGTTTTGTGCAGAAAAATCATGCTCAGGCATACGGAACACGTGGTTGTTGTGGAGAAAATACCTAGTTCTGGATTCTGACGCTGGGAAAGGAGCTCGGGGTGGGAGAGCCTTCCGAGTCTCATGGCACCAATGAAATTACCTGGCGCAAGTGAGAAGAAACACAAAACATGCAACAAACTCTCTTAGGAGTTTATTAGAGGGGGCATGTACAGGCCTGGGGAATTGGTGTGCAGAGAGAGAGAGAAAAAGATGGCATGTCCAGCTTTTTAAAAGCTACCTAGAGCATGTGCACAGGGGGTTGGTGTGACTACATCATAAACAGATGACAGGCCTGACACATGTGCAAGGGCTTAGCTGAGTCATAGTGGATGTAACCACGCAAGCATGCACATGCGTCACATGGGGCCCTTTTACATTCTGCCTGAGGGCTTGTCTGCACATGTATGACTCTAGAATCTGGAAGAACAGCCTTATTTGTTGCTGAATAAATTACACCTAGTATTACTGAAAGCAGGTTTTATATCATTTTTTATTTGTTAATACTTCTTTCACATTTCCTTTATTTAAGAAATAGTAGTAATTGTGATGGTTTTAAAGGACATTTGGAGAAGGGAATGTAATATCCCAGGTAATGACAGACCTGTTTGGCTTATTTGGACCTGGTTGCCTCTGTTATAAAGGTTATTGATTATAGTGGTACATGGAAGTGTCTTACACTCCAAAAGTACAAAAACGACTTTGAGCAAGACAGCCATCTACTTCTTAGAGACCACATTGATTAATCTCTGTCAACATCTATAGATTTTGCCTTAAACTCTGCCAGTTTTCTTGGCTGTTTGGCATTGGGTCTTAAACAGATAGAACAAAACTAGTGACATTTTGGCATTTTCTTAAATAAGAGTGACTCAGTTTGGAGCTGAAAGACTGTGTAGGTATATAAAAAAGAAGGGATAAAAATAAATGACTGGAGACATGGAGAATAATAGACAATCATTTGAAGTAAGGTATTTTGATATTGCTGTTTATAATGTAGGAAGCAAGTGACACAATTTCACACAAAAGTAATTAATGACCTGTTTATAGATTTCTATGTGTTACACATGAGATTCACTTCTGAGAAAACTAAACAAGGTATTATACTTTGCTTCCTATAGAATTTATATCTAGTTTTACCATAGAAAGTTGTCTTCTTACCAGTAAACAATAATCAGCTCCTGAAAAATACCAGAAGCAGTTGATTACCTGATACTTCTAGATACAAAGTTATTGCTGCAATCAAATTGTGCTTTTCTTCTGGCATTCCCTACATTAACTTCTGGAACCAGGAGAACTGACTTTCAAATCATGGATATGTTAGATATGTTTGTCGGAGGATGCACATAGTCTCTCTTTCAGTCTGGGAAGGCATTAAACAACATTCTTCTTGCCCCAAGGGATAACACAGCAGTCCTGTGCTTCCTGTGCTCTTCTGGGAATTATTAAACCTCATAGCCATTGTTTTCCTTCAAATTGGCCAACAGGTAGGTAGAGAAATCAACCATTTGTGTAAACAGAAATAAAGAAGTGTCTTCTGATTATGACCACAGAGGCTTATTTGTCAAGAAGATAGATTTAGAAATATCATGTGCAAGCTTGGGCAGAGGAAAGATGAATTACAAATGAAACTGAGAGAAATATAGAGTACTGGAGAAAGTCCCAGGAAACAATGAGGTAGTAGAAACATGGAAAACATTTCAAATGACTACAGTTCTTTTTGCTTTTTCTAGACATCTGAAATGTCAATAGGCTTATCTTTGCCATGTGAATGGGAAGATGTAAAGGGATACTCTACTACCAATGCTGTAGTAAAATTATTTACAATTTTAATTGACAAAATATTATCCAACACATAATCACAAACTTCAGGAATTATAAAATTACTCTGAGAAATTCAGTCATTTAATTTAAATCTGACTTATTCTTGGAAGAAGTGGAGGTAGGGGTAGCAACATAAGTTAAAGTTCCTTCAGATGCTAATAATAAGAATATAATAAAAGTCAAAACAATTTCAGATCTGGAGTGATAGTTTCATGGTTAAGAACATATTCTGGTCTTGCAGGGGATGCAAGTTTTATTCCAAGTACCCAAGTCAGACTCACATTCATCTAAAAGTCCAGCTTCAGGGTATCATAGGCCTCCTGTTTCTCCATGTACCTGTACTCACATACCCATACACAGACACACTGGGAGAAAAAAATTATCATATATTACATAGCATTTATTATTAATACTGATTATAGAATTTACACTAGTTTCCGGCTGAGTGCTCACAAGTACACAACTTAGGAAACCACTTGCTAAAGTGAAAACAAAACAGTAGAACAGACACCATTCAGACAGAGCTATCTGTCTCCAAAATGTGTTATGATCTTGTTGCAGTTTTTCTATATTTGACTACATGAAAAGTATCTAGGAGGCTTTGTATTATATACAGAGCTCATAATACAGTCCCTGCTGTACCTATCTTCATCCATATGCTCACATGTTCTGGCTAAAAGGAACGTTAGACATAATGCCTACAACACATGAAATTACATCTTCCTGGTTATTGTTGGTCTGAGATGAAATAATCCTTTCATTTCCACTATCACCTCATCTCTAGATGTCTTCTGATTAGCTTCTTGATTATTTTACTAAATACCTTCTTATAATTATGTATTATCATCAGTGCATCACTAAATAGAAGGGAACATTGAACAACAAGCATTGTTTCTTTTCTTTTCTTTTTTTTTCTGAGACAGGGTTTCTCTGTATAAAAGCCCTGACTCTCCTGAAACTCACTTTGTAGACCAGGCTAGCCTTGATCTCACAGAGAACCATTTGCCTCTTCCCCCTGAGGGCTGGGACTAAAGACATGTGCCAACACACCTGTCACCTGTCTCAGTCTTTTTTCTTAATGTGAAAACAAACAAAAACCATTGGCTTTGTCTATTTTTATTTTTAATACCTTTGTTCATATTTTTTCTGATAGTAGTAACAAATAAGAGCACGAATAGCAGCAATGAAAAAGCACTCACATTTGTATTATTTAAAACAAAGATAAATATTTCACAAGGCTGCTTTATTATAATATGCATTTCATTTTGTAAATGAAAAAGTAGGATAAGAATTGAATGAGTGTTGGGCATCATAAACCAAATAGTAATCTAAAACAATATCAGATAAGATTATCTAAAATATTTTTTGACATTTATTCCTTTATGTATGCATATTCCACATATCATGGGTAAAGGTTAGAGAAAAACTTGGTAGAATTAAGATCTTTGCTTTTATCATGTGAATCCTGAGTGTTAAACTGAGCTCATTAGGATTCTGGGCAAGCACTCATTGTAACCTATTGAGCCATGTTACTGGCCCCAGACCTAATACTTTTCATAGACATGTAAAGATTAATTATGTGGCCACAATAATTAACTATACTGCACTTTTCTGCATGAGGTTAACAGTGGGTAAGTTTTTATACTTTTTGTATTATTCAATAGAGAGCCCTTGCAATTTGGGACCCCCACATATCTATTATTTCTCTTTAGTCATTACTTCTCTGTGATATCACCAATCCACAAAAGTAATCTGTCAAAATGATCTCCAGGTTAGACATTCAGTTTTCTGCCACACAGGAGAAAGCACATAATATAATATAATGTATATTATACTCTGTCTTATCTTTTAGATTATGAGAAATTTTTATATAAGAATATACTGGTAGTAGATGTTACTAATCTTAGGCAGTCCTGGAGAAGTAAGATATCTAGACAAGATATTAATCTTAAAATATAATATAAATTATTTACCCTAAGAGAAAATGAATTTACATATATATATATATATATATATATATATTCAAAAAGTACAGCATGGAGCACACACGATTTGAAGAAGTTTTTAAAAAGCACAAAACAAATTATTTCAGTATATTTAAGTTAAAAATAGTTGACTGGGTGATCTTAACCTCAATGTTGTCAGAAATGTTATCTTTGTAAAAAGTGATAAAAAAGATGTCAAACTATTCAAAGATTGAAAAAATACTAAAATTAAAGAAATAACTGAAGAAATTTTCAAAATATTTATGAAGCTTTAAAAGGTTTTTATCCAACCATATTTTATTTATGTTCAATTATTGACTATCTTAGTATATTCCAACATAAATTTTTGATCTCATATTCTGTGGGTCATAAATTTAACTTAGTTTTTTTTCCTTATTAATACTTTGAGAATTCCATACATATGTTTTCATCATATTTGCCAGTATCCCAACTTCTCTCAGATGCACACCCTCTTTCCTACCTATCAAAACTTGTATCCTTATTTTTTACACACCTATAGAGACCAGTTTTTGCTGCTTGTATACTCTTGGTTAAATTGTCATCTATTGATGTATTGACCTCCTTGGGTCCATATCCTTAAAGGAAGCTAACTCTCCCTCTTTCAACAGCTATCAATTACCATTATCTCCTCAGGTGGGGTGAGGCATTTTGCCCACCTCCTCCCTCCATGCTGAGATTCGTGTATGTCTTAGATTTGTACGGGTCTTTTCCATTCTCTCTCTCTCTCTCTCTCTCTCTCTCTCTCTCTCTCTCTCTCTCTCTCTCTCTCTTCGAGACAGGGCTTTTCTCTTTAGCTTTGGAACCTAACCTAACCTAGAATAGGCTGGGATTGAACTCACAGAGATCTGCTTGCCTGTCTCTGCCTCCCGAGTGCAAGTGCTGGGATTAAAAGCATGTGCTACAACTGCCCAGATTTGCATGCCCTCTGGACCACTAGAATTTCGTACAAATGATCTCCTATGTCTGAAAAAGACAGGGTTTTTTTTTGGTGTAGTTTTCTACATCTTATGTATTTTCTGCCCTTGATTCCATAATGATCCCTGAGCTCTGGGAAGAGTGGGTATATAATATAGATGTCCTACATAAAGCTGAGAATTCTGTAGCCTTATATTTTCTGAACTTAACTGGTTGTGGATCTCTGTGCTAATAACCACTTGCTACAAATAGAAGCTTGAAAGATACACTGATCTGTGGGTATAGGAATATAGAGTCAGTTTAATATTATGTACATTTATAAAAGTAATAATATAAGGCTCTCCTCTAGGATCTATGGTATGTCTACCCTCAAGTTCTTATATAAAAAGTTTAAATGTAGTGGACTTAAATTGGAATAACAATGCCTCAACTAGGTACCACAGACTAAGAACAAAAAGCCCAGTGCCAGAAGTTGATTACCCTTTTTGGATTTGTTGTCCGGGAAGGTCTCATAGATCTTGCCCAAAATTTTATAAGTTAGTGCCATTGCTTTTGATTACACTCTACAAGTAGATAGTAAGACCCTATTGCTGAAGAAATCAACTACTTCAGTCATAGAAAAAGGAGAAAAATATCTTAATACTCACCTACTGGCTAGTTCTCATGATGTTGGAAAGTTCTATGCATGCTACTTACTCATTTGTGAACTTTTGGAGTTATAATAATGACTAGCCTGGTAAGATATCCTCATTAGTGCAATAGCAGCACAAAATGGAGTAACCAACCATATTCTAATTAGATTTAAGGCCTGCTCCATACCTAGAATTGCTTTTGGTGCTGACTTAGGTTTTCTTAGTCAAAATAAAAAGATCAGGAGGCTGTGCTCTTAAGGGAAGCTCTAAGAAATAATCCATTTTATTGTCTTTTACACCTTGTAAGGTCTCCTTCAGTCTTCCTTTGTGGCTCCTTACTTGCTTATGAAATGAAATGAAGAGTGTAGTGTTTCTTTGATCCTTCTTCCATTACAGCTTCTCATTCTCTGACTTCTTATTACATTGGATTCAATTGGATAGTTTAAATTTATATTTATGTTTATGGTAAAATAATTAACAATTCTACATTTGCCTTTAAACTTGATTTCCCTTGGTCATTCAGTCACAACATTTTAAATGAGTTCATGAGTATTTTGTGGGGATATTAACATACGTATCACATCTTTGTTTTGTGTATGTATGTGCAAGAGAGAGAGAGAGAGAGAGAGAGAGAGAGAGAGAGAGAGTAAAATGTTCTATCCTGATCCCATCAGAAATAAGAGCAATAGGGCATCTGAGAGAATGTAAATCAAATATGAGGTTATTCTGAAAGACCCCCGAGGTGGGCAATCTTCCAATCTAGGGAGACCCTCCCAAGGAACAGCGAGACCACTCCAACAGATGCAATCAGCAAGAGGCTTTATTGACTCATACGGGTACCCGGGCAGTAGTCATTCAGAGACTAGCGCCCCGGCTTAGGGCAAGGGACTTTTTATAGNAGGGTACAAACTGTTTTTCTGAGGGCCTCGGCCTCCAGATGGCTGACCACAGAGCTCTTTCCTGGCATCTAGCTGACCACAGATATCCTGTCTGGCCCAACGCCCTCGTTTTTTATGGTACTGAACTTAACTTTCTTGCCCTAGTTTTACCCTGGCCACTGGTTTTCTGTGTGTTAAGCCTTGCAATGTGGCATTTCTGCTGCTTTAGCTGGGAGGGGTTCTTTCAATTCTTATCTGATAAAATGAATATTTTATGGAATATCAAGGCATGGGACCCAAGTAAGAGTTTACTCATGAGAGATATAAAGTTCCTTTGGACTTCCATAATGTAGTCTGTCGTGGTATTTCATTTGTTTTTGAATAAATAAAGCTTGTATGAGGATCAGAAAAGTAAAGCAACCATACTGGCCAGCTTTACAGACCAGGCTGCAATGACACCACTTTTAATCTCAGTAGCCACACTAGCTTGCCATAGAAACCAGGCAGTAATGGTACAGGCCTTTAATCCCAAAACTAGAGAGGATTATATAACGGGAGGAGACAGCTCTCAGTCTCAGTCTCATTCAGAGGATTCCTGGAGGCATGATCACCAATTTTGGACTGAGATCAAGGTAAAAGCCAGTGGCTGGCTGCTTTGATTTTCTGGTCTTCAGTTTGAACTCCAATATCTGTCGCTGAGTTTCTAATAATTGTGCTGCAGAAGACTGCTTATGAGCCACTAGAATACGATTGAGAGAGTTTTCATTCTTTATGAAGTTTTTGCTTGGTTGGTTTTCAAACTTCTTTCATTATTTCATTTTTTACAATGAAGTACTCCTTTGTATCATTTGACTGATTATATGACTGACTACTCAGTATTGTTCCAGAGAAAGAAGAAATAATTGTCAACCAGAACATGAACTTTTTAGATTGTTATGAGTTGTGAAGTGACATGAACAAAGACTGATTTTCTAATTTAATTCATTTTCTAAGAAATTGGTCTGTTAAACCAAATAACAAATAGTCATAATCTCTTTTCTTAACGGGAAACTTTTGAACAGCTCAGAGCTGTGGCAATGCAGGGTAATAAATCATCTTAATAAGGTATTGACTAATGGTTTTATAAATTTCAAAGTGCATGTATTATTCTATGTTTTGTTAGGCTTTTATACTAAACTAATGGGAGTTCTTTTTGTAAAAGAAATGCTTTCAGAACTTATTGGTGACCTTCTAATTTCATTTTTCTGCTAAACTGAAACCATAGCAACTTATAAATAGTATATTTCATTTGTCCTATGTTAAGATGATTTTTATCTGCCTGGACTAGTCTCAGTTAATATTAAAAAAATCACTTTACTGCAAATATGTGAGAGACACGGTATTCTAAACATTGAAACAATTTTGAACTAGATTATTTTGCAATATAGTCTAAATTTAAGTAGTTTTGTACAAACACCCACACAAATTGAATTTTTTCAGTTCATTTAACAGTTTCCAGAATATGTCTTAGCAAACAAAATTGTAATTTCTTTAACATGGCATATTTTCTCTTTTCCTATTAAGTCATCAGAGCCTGGTGTACAAGAGCTAGTTCCAGGACAGGCTACAAAGCTACAAAGAAGGACTGTCTCGAAAAAACAAAACAAAACAAAAAAGAAACAAAGATCAATTTTCATTCTCCTACAGGTCGACATCCAATTGTGCCAGCACCATTTGTTAAAGATGCTTTCATTCTTCCGTTGATTATAATTAGTATACAATTGAGGGTTGGGGGAGGAATTTTATAAGCTCAGGGACCCTTTAAAAAAGGGGGGTAATTGATGGGATTAATAGATTGGTATTTG
>JAQHUG010000259.1:924323-938816 GCA_028555095.1 Dicrostonyx torquatus | reverse complement strand
TGCTTGATCTATTGGGAGCTCATCAAATCCAGCTGGACCAAGACTGAATGAGCAAATGACCTAACTGGACTCTATGAATGTGACTGCCAGCGGGGACTGACTGAGAGACCAACGATGATGGCACTGGGACCTATCACAAACTTTTTTTAAACATAAAAAGCAACTATTATAACCATTTTAAACCAAAAACCCTTACTTGAAATATATTATTTGAGAATATTTGTGCATATACAAAGAAAACAAAATGACCACAGTTTTGGTTTCTCCTGTTTTACCAATTTTGTTTTAAAATGAAGTTTAAGCATTGAAAATATTTTTGAGGAAATGACTATGTTTTATGTGATAAAATATGAAGCATTAATTTGAAAAATATGCCACGTTCTGTTATTTCAGAGATAGCATTGTGAAAGTTTCATTAATAAACATAGCAAGAACCTCTGATTTATGACTGATTTTTGTACCATTAATTGACATATTCGGCAAGATGTTAAGGGGGTTGTAAGAACCCTACAGAGCTAATTATTTCTTCAAATATTGATATGCTGCTTTTTAATAGGCTGATTCTTAATTTCAACCTTACTTTCTATATTTTTTAACTAACACAAATATTTTTGCTTTGCATCTGTCTTTTACTGGCAACAGTTCCATTTTATACTGATTTTTGGCATATTTTCCCTCTCAAGTGCCTTTCTGAATTATACTGCATTATATTCAATGAATTGAAATAAAAGAGAATGGCAATTAAACTCTTCATTCTCCAAGGAAAGGAAATTTGAAGTCCTTCCTGAAACAGAAGTAATCATTGTGACCTCTCTGTGAATATTTTTTAAAAATTTACTTAATCAAACATTTAAGATGCTCAGCATTTATAGTTAGAGATTTCCTTAATAAGATCAACTATTGACTCATTTCTGTAAAGGTCTGCCTTTGAGACATTGTTATCATTTATAAACTGGTAGCGGGGGACAGGTCCCACAAGGTGTGGTGGTAGGTCACCCAAGGCCTCAGCAGGTCCCCCTTGTCAGGTGTGAGACAGATATGCTATGCAGAGATAGTTTGGGTATAGAGTTCATTTAGTGGTTATGGAGCAGAAAGGAAAGGGGGAAGGGGGGAAGGGGAGAAGAGAGAGAGAGGTAAGTGGTGGCTGAGAAGCAGTAGATACCTCTTCAGAAGGGGGATGGAAAGAGAGAACAGGCTGGAGAGGAGGTGGAAGATCTGCTTGCCTCAGCAGAAGGGGGAGAGGTTGGGAGTAAGTGGGGCTTGTCTGTTAAAGGGACAGGGTACCCAGGTGACAGACCAGGCCAGCATATTATAACAGTCCCATGTTTTTCTTATAATAAAAAGGCAGGAATTTAGGTATATATAGCCGGTTGAGGAAATTGTGATGGCAAATTCTCAAGACTGATTCCTGCTTATTTGTGGGCATTGTCTTGGGGAGCCTGAGAAAGCTGGGTGCTGGTCACATCCTAAAGTAGCTGGTTACTTTACTCCTGTCCAATGTTTGTGGGATGGAACTGTCCAGTGTCTCTTGGACCTGGCAAGATGTTGGCAGAACAGAGGACAAAGTTAAGTTTAGGAAAAAAAAATTGGGCCAGGGTATTGAGAGGGGTGTATCTGTTCTGTCTGAGGTGGATCCTTCAATTTGGCTCCCTGGAACTCACAAGAATTTTTTAAGTTTGTGAAAAACATAAAATTTAAGCATGTACACTGTATAAACAGCAGCATACTTATGTCAGAATGACTGTGACAGATGTTTTTGCAAAATGAAACGTATTTTAAGACTATGAAAGCAGCATGAGAGAGAAATTTGATAGCATGCACTTGTCCTTACACCTTTATAACTTGTAGGCACATACCCTAATAACTTGCGTTTGAATATCTTAAAATACCCTTTATATAGAACATATTAAGAAATTATACTGAAATTTGTTTGCTGAGTTTATCCTTTTACACTGACAAAAGCTCTCAGCTGTCAAACTGCTTCAGAGGTCTTTGAGAAGGATAAAATTTTACTTGAGTTATTGATTAAAAATCGACAGAAAATTTACTTGGTTGGCTACCTAGAGCCAATCCTTAGGGTCCTCCATGACTGTTAAGGGCAGGGTATCAGGTCTGTATTTGCTTTCTGTTGTTAGAAGCAGGGACTGCCAGACTTCTGAAGATCCTGTGTGTTAGAAAATCTGTAGGAAGACAAGCCTACTTTGACCTGAGCAGCTAGGTTGTCAATTCCAGCGATTCTGTCCGCTGTCTGGAGATCTTCAGTTTAGAGGAAAAGCAGTTTTGACCAGTGGTCAATGCTTTCACTTGATGAAGCGAATTGCAAATGGACACTCTTCTGTGCCCACCTGTCTTCTTTCTTCTTTGGAGGAAATGGAGTGCTACTGCTAGGAGCCAACCTGTCTCTGTTATAGAAATTCTTTTAATAATTAAACATTTAAATGCCATATTCCCAAGATTTCCAAGCAGTTGAGTACTGTTTATTGGGCATAGGTAAGTTAAAACTATAGTGTAGAATCTGCCTCGAGAGCTGGGTCCAAGCTTGACTGTACTGGTTCTCAACTTAACAGGTAAGATTTGTATTTGTGGAAGACAAAGAAGAAAAAAACTGCTTGCAATAGAAGCTTAACAGTAGAATTGACAATAGTGGAGAACAGCTTAATATATTTTAAAGCAGGGTTGTATTACATATAAAGTACTTTTTAAGAGACTTGAAAGTTTATGCCAGTTTAAAATATGAAACATATTCATTTCTTTGTCTGGAATGAGATATAATGAACTCAAGTTATTTAACAGTAAATATACAAACATTTATACACAGTTGAGTTTAAGTTCTACGTGAAGTTAAATGAAAAGTGAATGAGACAAAGCTGGCTAGGGCTGGGAAGCCATGTACAGAGCCTGCTGCTTGCACTCTTTGTCTAGGGGTGGAATCTCTTGCTCCTCCCTTTGTTAAGCTTAAAGTAATTGGTAGCAGCCATGGTTGCCCATATGGTGTAACTCTTTAAATTTAGCCGTCTGTTGGTAAAAGTTAGAAATGTCAGCCTGTTTCTCATGGGTGAGGCAGAAAAATAAACAACTGGCTCAGGTTGTTATCCATTCATCCCCAAGATAATGGGGTCTGAGAAAGGGCAGTTGCTTGAGAGGCACTAGGCCAGAAAGGAACAGTATCTCAAAAAGGATCCATATATCTGAGGGGCCCTGGGCCCAAAAAACAAATGCACTGCTCAGTGAGTGCTGTGTTAGGGGAGAACCTGAGAAAGGACAGTTATCCAAGAGGCACTAGGCCAAAAGGGAACAACAGTCTTACCTATTGTCCCAATGGACTGACAGAAAGTCTGGAAGTGGGCTGGAAAAAGGACCAAGTTTAGGATTTTCACCCACAGTAAATGGTATAGTTTGGTATAGTTTTGTTTTATTCTTTCCTTCCCATATCATATATCTGTATACTTTATCAGCTAGAACAGTGATTCCATGAGATGATGTTGGATGCTGTTAGTTTTACATTTCATTCAACTGTAATTCTGGATCCATCTGAGATATTATTCCTTCATGTGATGGTTTGAACTTCTGAACTGTAAGCTAGCCCTAATGAAATATTTTCTTATAAGAGTTTCTGTGGTCATGGTGTATCTTCACTGCAATAGAAACCCCAACTAAGACAGAAGTTGCTACCAGGGACTGGAGTATTTCTGTGATAGGTCTGGCCACACCTTTATTTGGAGGAATCTGGGACACTTAGGAACTTTGGACTAGAAATGCAGTTGGATGATTTAAGTGAGACTTAATGGACTGTACTAGTAGGAATATGGAAGACAGTGTTGTTGAGGGTGATTTGTACTGTAGGAGCCTGGCTCAAGAGGTTTCAGAGAAGAATATTAGTATGTGGCCAAGAAACTTATTTCATAATACTTCGGTGAAGAATGTGGCTGCATTTTCCCCTTACCCAAAAAAGCTTCCTGAGGCTAAATTGAAAAGTTAAGGACTATTAGTTTTGGCAGAGGACATTTAAAAACAGCCAAGTATTGACTGTGTTGCTTTGTTATTAGTGGCCAGTCTTGCACATATTGATAATGAAAAGAAGAAAACTGAGCAAAGGAAAATAAAAAAAAATGTACAGGTTGAGAAGAAAAGAGGTACAAGGAAGTATAAAGGCTCTAAGTCCTGTGTACAAGAACATAAACAGATTGAAGAAAAGCCTGATGTTAAAAGGAATAAATGGAGTGGTGACCTCAGGGCAAAAACCCATCCAGCTAAGCTTCTGCCTTGTGAAAAGTAAATAAGGAAAAGTTTAGGGCTAGTGCTGCATGACTTTAATGCCAGCACTCAAGAGGCAGATTTCAGAGTCCAAGGCCAGTGTGGTCTACAGAGAGAGTTCAAGAATAGCCAAGCTTAGGTAGTGAATGAAACCATCAAGAGCAGAAAACTGTTGAAAGTATATTTAAAGGGGAAGAACGGGCTTGTTCCATGCACAGAAATCAGGAGACTTTGTTAATTTCAACCATATGGTTCTGGCTTTATAGTCAAGGTTAAAAAGAAAGGGGTTATGGGTTCTCCTTCCATGACCGAGGAAAGTTACTGAGTCAAAGTACATCGTAGCAATGTCCCTCCATGGAGGCCCAGAGAGGCCAGTGACGGAAGATGTGAAGTTGAAACCTGAATTACTTTGTGGATCCCAAGATGTTGGAGATGCCAGAGTCATGGAATACCTGCCAAGCAAAGTTGATAATAGGGAATGTAACCAGCCTAGGAGAAAGAATTGTGTTGCAGTCAAAAATGCTAAAAGGATTTGGAGATCTGAAGAGCATTTTGACATCAGGAATGGAGATGCAGAGTCGGGAGTTTGCCCAACTAATTTTCAGTCTTACTTTGATCATTATATTTGCTCATTATGCACTCTTTAATCTCTTTTGAAACATCAAAGTTCATCTTGCACCATTGTATGTTAGAAGTATGTGATTTACTTTTTTATTTTTATTTTACAGGGGTTACAGTTAAGAAATTGCATGAGCGGGGCGGTGGTGGCGCACGCCTTTAATCCCAGCACTCAGGAGGCAGAGGCAAGCGGATCTTTGTGAATTCGAGACCAGCCTGGTCTACAAGAGCTAGTTCCAGCGCAGGCTCAAAAGCCACAGAGAAACCCTGTCTCGAAAAACCAAAAAAGAAAAAAGAAAAGAAATTGCATGAGTCTCAGAACAGACTTTGAACTTCAGACTTTTTAAACAGTGCTGATACTGTGATAGACTATTAGGACTGAATGCATTTTGTATTACAATATGTCCATTAGTTCTATGGAGCTAGGGTGTGGAATGTAGTGGTTCAAATGAAAACGTCCCCCATAGGCCCATAAAGAGTGGCACAATTAGTTTTAACTTCTTTATACCATCTTATGTTTTAATGATCTTCCTTGGAAGATAGCCTATTTCACCTCCCTTTAAAGATTCATGTGCCTTAATAAGCTCTCCTCCAAGATGGACATTTTTATCTTAGAGGAAATACCACACAGCAATTTCTTTGTAAACTACACAACCAGATTGAGTACTATTTACTTACACAGAATTTTTTACTATATTTTTTCCACTTCTATCAATTAACATCAAGATGTGTGGAAGATACATCATTGATAGGACTATGTATACAGAAACCATTCAGGAAAAACCACTCTCTCAGACTAACTGATTACACCTGATACTCTTGAGACTTATTTGGTAAACTTAAAGGAGGGGAAAAAATAGATCAGCAAATCACAAAGTGCTCTTCAAATATTACTCTGTTCTGACAGAGTCTGTCTGATCCTGTGATGAGCTGTAGCTGAGTTACGAAGGAGTAAAAATTACAACAATAACTCCTAGTAGAAGAACCAGGATCAAACTATCATAGAAAATAACAAATTTCTAGAGGCAGAGCAACTGAATTCAGTTCCTTCAGAGTGGCCATTACTATTTCTACTTTCAATCAGTAAAACTGAAAGAATCCATAAATTCACCACATCGAAGTTAAGCCTGTCTTGAAGATGACAAATAAATACAAAGTAATGGTTAGTTTTACAGAAGAGTATATTTTTTGTTCAAATAATATTTCAGGCAGATATCTCAGACTATGCAGCAACTGTAGAAAGCCATTTTGTTGTGCTTCCTTTCTTACAGATGACATTCTCATTGTGAACAGATGGCTGCTCTAACACCAGCCATCATTACTGCCCTCTAGTTGAGAAGGATTCAAGTTTTAAGGAAGGGTTTCTCTTTTAAGCATACATTCAAGTAGTGTGAGGTAATAAGGAAAGCAACATGAAAATAGCTTAAAAACCTAGAACACCACTGCTTTGTTACTATATCCATTCTTCTCTTACAATATACACTTAGCAGCCCAAGGCTCCTACCTGAGTGTCCTATACACACACATTCCTTTAAGAAAAATACATCTAGCAACCTATTTGCAGTCTGGAACCCCTTCTGTATCATGATGTTCAGAATACCTGCTTTAAACAAAGATAATATTTTTTTTCCCGAACAACTTCTTCAAAATATTCAATTTCCATTCAAACACATCCAGAAATAAGTGTAGGAACTATGGAAAATGGGCCTGAACTGGTTTGGGGTATATGTGTAATAAGGCAAACTGTATACTCTAAGTAAATGCTTAAGGAGAATTTCTTATTAACTATGCCTTTTCACTACCAGACATGCATTATGATTAAAAATAGATGCACTTTGAGAAAGCACATGAGTAAAGGCAAGGGTTATATAATTTAATCTGTTGATAAAAGTAAAGAACAATCTGTGCTGAGCCCCTAACAACCAAACTCCTTTTCTTGAACTCCTTAAAGCAAAGCCCCCCCCAAAATCCTTGAGGACCCTTGAATATCTTCACTTAAGTGCCATGTCTTCACATATTCCTTTCAAATATATGCTAGCTGTTTGCTTCGAATGAAGTATTCCTGTTATTCTGATAATTTACGTGAGCCTTTGAATACAAGGCCAAAACCTGGAAATAAGTGAGCCAAGCCCTGAACCACTGCTAACAGGAGGAATGTTAACAGTTTTAGGCCACTATGTGCTTTAGACAAAAACACTGAAGCAAAGAAATGAATAAGGCATTCCTTGTTTGAATAAAATTCACAGAATTAATTTCTATGGTTCCCATTATATCTTTCATTGTTCAGAACTAATGTGGCTATGCCTAGTTGCAAGGAAAGAAATAAAATAGAGCTGACTTTTACTTATTAATCCTAATAAGTTTCACGAGTGAAAGAGAAGAAGGTAAACAGCAGTTCTTGCTGAAACCAAAAAATATGTATAATTGCTGTGTTGTGTGTCTTTGAGATCAAGACAGTATTATGGCAGCTGTACAATGAAATTTATAGAATTTCATAAGCACAATACAGCAACACAAAGTAAACATGGAGAATCTCAAGGGAAACATCACTTTTCTTTAATCTTTAATGTTAAACAATTTGCAATATTTTCATATAAAACACAATGCAATTATGTGCACAAGTTAATTGTCATTTTTACATGATTAGTAGAAAATGAAATGAGACTTCAATTAAAATTCTCTTCCAAATTGCTTAAATTTCACCTTTTAATTGTAACTTCTGAGGGAATTGTACCTTAGGCTTTATTTTAATAAAAGTTTATTAATGCTTTTAAAAATCATGTAAAGCATTTTTAATTTTAAAACTATGATACTCAAAGATAAAACATCTTTTTAGACTGCAATTGATAGCATATCTGAAGTATTAACTTTTGTGTGGCAAAAACATTGGTGTTTCTTCCTTAATGAGTTGGTACTTCTCTCTGTGATTCCTTTTCCGAATTTGTACACATATGTTTTCAAACTTGCTTGTCCAGTCTTCATCCTATTTTCATCTGTCCTAAAGCACGTGGTTATCACTTTTTATTCTCGTGTTTTTTGCTGATAAGGAAGATTATTTCAAAAGATATCAAAAAGAAAATAGTAATCATTCTTTCACTCCCTGTCCCTAGAACACACACACTATTCATGTTTTATTTTAGTCTTTTAACTCTGCAACATAATTTTTGTTCAAAATTGTTTCTCCTTTTTAAATGCCTGTAAACTATTTAATATGATTTTATTTAAAATTGTTTTATTTAGTATTTTCTTATTCTTTGACATAATTTTTCATTTTACAAAATCTAATTAAATGACTGTATAAGGTGGTATACATAACACTACATTATAATTTGTGACAAATATGTCCATATTTTTCTATTAAATTTGTTTATTAAAATTGACTCTAGATAATTATGCTCAATGATATTTCTCTGAAAACCATAATTATATATTACTATTAATTTCTACTAATAGACTTAATTAAGCAAAATACATAGTGCCTTAAAAGGGATTTTGATGATTGGTTTAAAAAATCTATCTTATAGAAAATTTTAATAATGGGTTTTTAACCAACAATGCAGGTCAGTCAGTGCCTGATAAAGAATTTCAGCACCAATAGCATGTAGAAAAGTTTAATTACTATAGCTTCAATTTTATATTTGACAAAGTAATATTCCATTCTTACTTTAATTGACATTTAATTACTAGTCTTTTTACATATGCTTAAATGTATCCTTTTGTGAATTACCTTTTAAAGCTTGTTCCACTACTCATTGTAAAGTATGTAATTTTCTTTTGGATTTACATAATAATAGTATGCTGCATTTTTCAGTTGCATTAACTAATAAAGCACAAAGAGTATGTGTCTTTATTAAGTTTTCCACTCTATAGATAAAGGTTACACAATTGATGAAGAAAATCCTATTTTTATCTTCAGTGAGAGTTTCCAAATAATAGACTTGCTTAGGCTACAAACATACTAAATTCATGCATTTTGGTGTCTAATAAAATTATGCTTCAAAAAATAATATTAACTTGTAATTTTAAAATATGTTGAATCATCTAAATTGTAATCAATTGAGCCTTTATATCATCAAATCCAGGAATTTTGTCAGTCAATAATTTAATAATACATATTTAACACCTAAACCATAGAAAATCTGCACAACTGTCTTAGGGTTTCTATTGCTGTGAAAAAGTACTCTGACCACAGCAACTCTTATTATTGAAAACATTTAATTTGATGGCTTACAGTTTCAGAAGTTTAGTTCACTGTCATCATGGAGGTACATGGTAGCATGCAGGCAGATATGGTGCTAGAGCTGCGAGTTCTACAGCTTGATTGGCAGGAAAAAGAAGTGGTCGGAGCTTGAGCATATTTGGGACCTCAAAGTCTGCCTCTACCATGACACACTTCCTCCAACAATACTATATCTACTCAACAAGGTCACATTTACTAATACTGCTACTCCCTTTGGAAGCCATTTTCTTTCAAAGCAACACAATAGCTCACAATGAATTTGACACAATATCAATATATCTATTGTCCATAGTTTGACTGAATTTTTAAAACCTGGAGTGTTGCAGGGAGAGTGGGCCCACTTGTTTTTCCCTGCTGCTTGGCTAATTTATACCCGAAATAACCACACAGACATTGTATTAATTGGAATACTGCTTGGCCATTAGCACTAACTTCTTAATGGCTAACTCTTACATTTTAATCTAACCCATTTCTATTAATCTGTGTATCGCCATGTGACTGTGGCTTACCAGCAAGATTCTAAACAGTGTCTATCTCAGGTGGGAGATCCATGACAAAAAGGAAGCCCACTGAATGGGAAAACATCTTCATGAACCCCACATCAGATAGAAGGCTGATCTCCCAAATATATAAAAAACCCAAAAAAGGGCCGGGCGGTGGTGGCGCACGCCTTTAATCCCAGCACTCGGGAGGCAGATGCAGGCGGATCTCTGTGAGTTCGAGACCAGCCTGGTCTACAAGAGCTAGTTCCAGGACAGGCTCCAAAGCTACAAAGAAACCCTGTCTCGAAAAAAAAATAATAATAAACCAAGACAAAAAAAAAACTCAAAAAAGTAGACAACAAAACTCCAAATAATCCATTTAAAAATGTGTTACAGATCTAAACAGAGAATTGTCAACAGAAGAATCTCAAATGTCTTTAAGACACTTAAGGAAATCTTTGACATCCTTGGCTGTCAGGAAATCAGTATGGCAGTTTCTTAGGAAGCTGGGAATCAACCTACCTCAGGATCCAGCAATACCACTCTTGAGAATATACCTAAGAAATGCCCAATCATACTACAAGGACATTTATTCAACTATATTCATAGCAACATTATTTGTAATAGCCAGAATCTGGAAACAACTTAGATGCTCATCAACCGAAGAATGGATAAAAAAATGTGTTACTTTTACACAATGGAGTACTACTCAATGGTTTAAAAAAAAGAATGGTGGCATCTTGAAATTTTGGGTTTTTTTTTGTTTGTTTGTTTTGTTTTTTGTTTGTTTTTTTTTTGTTTTTCAAGACAGAGTTTCTCTGTGGCTTTGGAGCCTATTCTGCAACTAGCTCTTGTAGACCAGGCTGGTCTCAAACTCACAAAGATCCACAACCGCCCGGCACATCTTGAAATTTTTATGCAAATGAATGGAACTAGAAAAATTCCATCGAGAGTGAGGTAACCAATACCCAGAATGATGAACATGGTATGTACTTATTCATAAGTGGATACTAGCTTTGAAGCAAAGGATAACAAGTCTATAGTCCACAACCTTAGGGAAGCTAAGTAACAAGGTGAACCCTAAGAGAAACATATATACATCCTATGAAGGGGAAATAGACAAGTTCTCCTGAGAAATTTGGGAGCATGGGGGCTGGGGGAGAAGGGAGAGCAGAAACAAAGGGGAGAATGGGAGGGGTGAGAAGAATAGTCAAGATGGAGAAGGACAGAGATGGAGAGCAAGGAAAGGGATATCTTGATTGTGGGAGACATTATGAGGCTAGCAAAAAACCTGACACTAGAAAAATTCCCAAGAATCCACGAGGATGATCCTAGTTAAGACCCTAAGCATTAGAGGATAGGGCGCCCAATTGGTCTTTCCCTGTAGTCAGACTATCTTAAATGTCAGAATAGAACCTTCATCCAGCAGCTGATGGAAACAGATGCAAAGACCCATAACAGAGGAATGGGTTGAGCTCCCAAAGTCCAGTTGAAGAGTGGGAGGAGAGAGATTATGAGCAAAGAGATCAAGACCATGATGGGGACACCTATTGAAACAGCTTACCTGAGCTAATGTGAGCTCACCAACTCCAGCCTCACAGGGAAGAAAACAGTATAGGACCAAACTCGATGCCCTGAATGTGGTTGACAGTTGTAGGGCTGGGGCAGGCCACTGGTAGTGACACAAGAATTTATCCCTATTGCTTGTCTGCTTGTATTGACATTTTGTAACCCATTCTCTTTGAATGGACACCTTGCTCAGCATATATATTAGTGAGGCCTTGGTCCTTCCTCAAAGAAATTGACTTTACCCTCTTTGAGGAGTAGATGGGGATTGGGGGGAAGAAAGAGGAGATGGAAGGAGGGGAAGGAGGAGAACTGAGATTGGTATGCAAAATGAAAAAGGATAGTTTGTTTTCCTTTTAAAAAATAAAATTCATAAAAGAAAAAAGAAATGTCTACTATAATTTCAGGTATTTGAATGTTGGGTCCCCAGTTGGTGGCACTGTTTGCCTTAGGAGTTGGATGACCTTATTGAAGAAAGTGTGTCACTGGAGTCAGGTTTTAAGATTTAAAAGCATTTCACCATTCCCAATGTGATCTCTCTGCTTCATGCCTGCCATTAACGATATGAATTCTCAGTGATGGCTGACCCAAATTTATTACTATTTGATTCATCATGAATTATGTAAAAATACATCATGTCACATTAAAAAATTACTGAAAAGGCATAAAATAAATTTTTATTACATAATTACAGAATAAGGATGGCTCTAGAACTCCGCACCTATTATCAAAAGATTGAGATGTGTGAAATAGTAATATCTTTCTAATAAAATTTGCTCATTTAAGCCTTATAAAACATAGATTTGTAACTATTTTTCAAAAAATTGATATATAAAAAATACAACTGTAGATCACATTTTCTCAATTTTATGTCTTTAGTTTCATTTTTTAAATACTCAGTTTATGGAATGGGTCCTCCCTGTGCCTCCTTTCTGAAGCTCAGAATAAAATAATTATGGAAGATGTGTTGAAGACATTAGCTTCCAAATAATTATATTTTGAAGTAATCCCAGGTTTAAATACTATTTTTAAGAGCAACTAATTAATCATATAAAAGAGATGTATACAATATCATATTTTATTTTATAAAAATATACAATGAAGACTTTCAAGGGACTATCTGAGAAAGGAGCGTCAACAAAACTCTTTGTTGAATGGTTATATGTTATGGATGTAAATATGAATTTAAGAATAAAATTTATTTAAGGAAAAATTCTGATATTATTTCTTATTATTGACTCAATGAATTAATTATGGCTTAATAAAGGCATTAAAAGAAATATAAATAGAACATTTTAAAACCATCACCTGTAGCAAATGCAATAATTTATAACAGAAATATTTAATCAAGTTCTAGTCTCAAGTTGCCTATGAACCTTCAAATATATTACTTGTACTCTTTGAGTACTCATCTGGTGCCTTAGTTTGACAATAATAGGAACTCATGCTCAAATGGGAGAGCGCAAGAATCATGAAAAATGCAATGCTATGCCTTCTTCACACAAAGAATGATAAATATAAATTATGATCATACTATGTTTAGATATATAATATTCATTAAAAGCACCTAGATGCCACTTTCACTTTCTTTTGGTAAAAACACTAGGATTCTTTTGAATCAATGAATTCATTACATCTTAGGATTCTAAAAGCAAACAATCATGGCCACATGTAGAACAAATGCAATGCCTTTGTAAAGGATAGTAAAATAATTGCAATTTTCCTTGCATTTATGAAGGTTAATATTTTAAATATCATGAGGCAACACAATATGTTTGTTCATATTCAGTTTACACAACCGTATGCCATTGTCTAAATTGTCAGTAGTACTTGTTGGGTTAGACCAAAGAGAAAGTCATAGAGGTCCAAAAATAAAAGAAGGAAAGAAAGAAAGAAACTGGAAAAAGAAGTAGAGATTTTGAAGTACATGTTCAAAGCATATCACTGTATACTGCAGGGGGGTTCTAAATTAATGAATAGTCTATTTTTAGTTCTTAACTCCTAGGAAGTTTCACTTCTTAGATCAGAATTATTAAGATGGAAAAATTCATATCTATAATTCTCTGTAGATCAAATCAAACCCATAGAGTCATTGTAATTAAATGTGCCAAATAAGGAGAATATTCAGTAAGCAAATGCTGGGCTTTGAAAGTTATTTTGTCATTAAATGTGGTTTCTAGACACTCTATGAGCTGCTTGTTTTCATCTTAGCAGTTCACATCAATAAAATTTAAAACCGTGGTTAAAATGAAAAACTATACTTCTGACATTTTAATAATGCATGTTTTGAATAGCTATTACAATGTACCCTGACATGTACACAGCGAAAGTTCCATGCTTCGGCATTCATGGGCAGCACATTTATTGTGGATCTCCAGTTATTCCTATCCCAGGCAGTCCTAGATGCTTATGTTATTGTCATACCCAAGGTTCCACAGTCTTCCTTTATGCTGTCTATCCAGCATTTTGGGGTCTTCTTCTTTGCCTTATCTCATTTACTACTTCAAGCAGTGCTACCTTTGGTATCTGTCATCATTCATTTTCATAACATGGCTAAAGTATTTCAAGTACCATTGCAGTATCCTGAACTTGTATGATATTATACATTAAAGTTATAAAATCCTTTAAATAAGCCTTAGGGATCCAAGTTATATTTAATATTTTAAATATTATATTTTGAAGAGATCTTATATTCTCAGTTAATATATGTTGCCTTTTATCACAATCTTATGTATTCCTTTGTTATAAGTAGAAATATCCTAATATTACTTTTAGTTTATCATTCAAATTGATTGTGTAGTTGCTTACATATAAATGTGACTATCATACAGGCTTGGTCATAGAAAATATACTATAAATTATGAAATTTAAGTCATTTTTAATTCATGAAGTGTGCTTAGATGTATTTACCAATAAATGCTCCTACAGCTAGGTTTTTCATCTCAAATGGACTCTCTGATGTATATCATATTTTCCCTTCTAACCCTCAGGTATAGCTACATTCTTACTTCTAAGAGAATGGGGACAGTTTGAACAACTATTATTTGGAAAATAAATAAGTAAATTTTCGGAATTCAACCAATGCAGATAAACTCTATAAATTTAAAACACTATTCTCTTAAGCCCTTTCAGCAACACCTAGGACTAAAACGTGGATAAAACACATTTTAAAAAGAAAACAATTTCTTTCTTTAAAGTTCTTGTCGAATAGTTCTTTTACTTCCTTGGTTAGTGTTACCCCAAGATACTTTATGCTATTTGTGTCTATCATGAAAGGTGAGGTTTCTCTGATTTCCCTCTCTGTTTCTTTATCCTTTGTGTATAGGAGGGCTA
>JAQHUG010000259.1:900316-917069 GCA_028555095.1 Dicrostonyx torquatus | reverse complement strand
TGGTTATTGGGGAAGGGAATAAGATATCTACATTAACGGGAGTCTTTCTAAGATTTGCAAGGGACTTGTCTCTTGAGGGGACCCCTGAGGCTCTGTCTTTCTAGATTTCAACTTTAACGTTACCTCCTCTGAGGTCCTCTTGTTTGCTTATTTTATTCATCTGCTCCTGTGTATCCAACCAAAATTAGTCCTCTCCAATAAAAACTTCACTGGGATTCACTAGTACTCTTCAGCAGACAGCACCATTATTTAGGCTAAACAATTTGTCACCAGAGCAAAGTAATTATTCTTGAAAGATTTTTTTTCCAGAATAAAGGGATGTCTGTGTGTATAAAATTAGCACTGCCTTTTTCTGAAAGTGGAGAATGAAGTGAAGAAATTCCCCTGTGAAAAGATGAATACATGAAAATCAAAGAAATATTTAAAACATCACAAAATACCCAAGTGAAATAAAATGATCAGCTTTCATTTCATTTTTGCAAAATGAAACTTAATATTCATACACTTTTAAATAAATCTTTATAAATTCTGTTCATTTGATAAAAGAGATAAAAGTGTCCTCATTATCACTAAGTTCACAAGAACAGAAAATTGCCTCTATATATTTTATATGCTTAAATATCTTCCACTTATCTATCTTTTGTAATAACAGAAATCAGAGTTCTAATGGAGTTGGGGGTTGGAGTAGTGTGTGTGCCCAATGTTTTAACACCAAGCCAATGACTTATTAACCAAACAAAATTATGCCTTTTTGTGTCTCATCTTCATTTACAAAATATAAAAAGATAGTACTGACAATGTAGTGTTACAAGGATAAGGGATAGTGTGCATACTTATTATTTATCAACAAGCTAGGGAAGAGAAAAGCAAGGCAGTTCAAGAAATAAAATCAAAAGAAATACCCTGGACTAAAGATATAGCTTAGTAATAAATTGATTGCCTAGCATGAACAAGATGCTAGGTTCAATTTTCAATACCTCAAAGCAAAGCAAAACATATTTCATTTTCTAAGAATAAAAGTGTTTTCTACTCATTATTTTTAGTGTCTCTCTTACCACCCCTCAGAACACCAATGGTGTATTTGTAGGGCTTTCTTTTCTCTATGACAGGCAATCCAGCTTCAACTAAGTCTGTATGTGACTCCAATTCATTCACTTACTACAAGAAAGCTCTTCATAACTGAGGAATGAAAGTGTGTGTGTCTGTTGACTGGGTTTGTGTCTCTGCCTATGCCCCTCCACACCTCTCTCTTTCTTTCTCTATGTGTATTCTGGACAGTTTGTGACTATAACCTATGCCTGGTAAACACAAGATCAACAATATTGCTCCTTAGGTGTGAAATTTGTATAAATGATGTATGTCAATCACTGAAATCACTTTTATGTTTGTTTAATTTATAGAACTTTGTAATTCATGATTTCCCAGGAATGCTAAAATAAGAAGTTAGAGAGTGGAGGGATGACATAATGGTTAAGAAAAATAAAACATACTGATATTCTATAGAACATAATTTTCAATGTGAAATATGGATTCTTAAATTTGGCCTAGGATCCAAAGGACATCTTCAAAACCCACCCAATGGGTGTTTGACCCACCTTATTTTCATCATAAGGTATCACTTGCCTTCTTGCCATCTCATTACCTGAAAAGCATTCCATTCAAGCTGTTCACATGATTTAGAAAGATAATATGGTTAACAGAACTGAGGTACATGTGAGAAGTTAACAACTTTCTATTAAACCACCTGTTTAAAATGCAAGCATGTAAAATGATGCAACATCTCCATGTTTAATTATGGGAAATGTAGATTATTATTACCCCCTTCTTATTTACATTTATTTTTATATGTATGTGTGTTTTGACTGAATGTATATCTGTGGAGTATGTGTGTATCTGATATCCAAATAAGTCAGAAGATGGTGTTGGCTTCCCTAGAACTGGAGTTATGGATGGTTGTGAGCCACCATGTGGGTGCTGGAAATAAATCTCAGGTCCTTTGCTAGAACAAGTCTTGTTAACATTGAGCCATTGTACCAGCCCCAAATCTTCATATTTTTAAGTGTTTAGATTAGATGGATGTGTTTGAGGACATGCCTATTTTTCCACTTGTTTTTTTTTTTCTGTCTTTAAACTATGGCATAAATCATAAAAATACTTAGAGGATTTTGACTTTCTTTAAATTAAAAGAATGATCCAGTTCTACTACTTTAGAATGTGCCAAAACAGATGCAATTCAGCGTGATTGTACATAAAACAAGAAATTTCAGTTATTAGGAACACTGTTGACATTGTGTAATGCTGGGTGAAATAGTGAGAAATAGTACTGAGAAGAACAGAAACATTTCCGTCAGACAAAATATTTGAGAACGTTTTCTAATCACCCTCAGCTATTTCTTAAAGTGTACCACAGTAATTTTAAGCATATATATTGGGAGATGGACAAGCAGTTAAAATTACTGCACTTCAGGACCCAGGTTTGATTCTCAGCACCCACAAGGTGGCTCACAGCTGCCTGTACTCCAGCCCTAGTGGATATGATTCCACCTTCTGACCTTTGTGTACTCCAGCATGCACACTGCACACAAACATCCAATTCAGCACACACACACACACACACACACACACTCACACACACACACAAAATAAATAAATATTAGTAGTAAAATCAAAATAATTTCAACTCAAGTTTTTTATTGAATGTTTCTTGCTTTTTGATAGTTAAAAACTGAAACAATTTATTAAAATAATTCATAGGATAATTGAGCAATAACATCACATCCAATTTTAAGTTATTGCAATAAATATTTCTTTCTTTAATTTTTTTCTCAAACAATCCAGAATAAAGCAAATTTTTATCACCAGACTCTGAGAATTTATTTATTCCAAAATTGCTGGTTTAGACTGGGACTTTTTCTGAGAAGTAACTGCCAATCAGGAGAAATTGTGCAGTGGTTTGTCAATCTTTTCCCACAAGCAATTAGAAGAAAATGACCTACAGCATTTCCATTTGGAAATATACAGGCCTGTCTCAAAAGGTGAAAAGCTATTTTATTACGCTATTGCTGACAGAATGGAGCCCTTCTTGATGGGAGTTCAGCCCATAAATAATGTTGTCCTAGAAGTAAACAGCAGTAATTGTGCCCTGGGACTAAAAGGAAGTAGGGCAGATATACCAAATACTGAGTATCAGACTAGATAAATTCCTACAAGAAATGGTTGGGCATTGTTGTGTTTATTTTTCCATCCAGAAAAACATTTTGGTAAACAACTCCCTTATATAAATGACGTATATGATTTTGGTTATTTTATTGTTATTTTAAAATAAAGGACTGTTTGAAAGTTCAAGCCCAGCCTTTTATATTTTTGATGACAAATATAGTAGTGTAACTGGAAGAATGCGTCCAAGATCATAATGTCCTGGTTTTGATAATGTTTACTAATAGTTCATTTTTTTTTCAAATAATTGAGTTCACTACTTTAAATATACTGAATAAAAGTGAGCATATACAAACATTGAAAATCTATGCAGCTCATCACTACTCCCTAATGAATTTCAAGAAACTGTGCAAAGGAATTTCCAAACACATATTGTGATAGATTTGTAGTATCTTTATATTTTTCTCTTATTCAACATCATAAAAAATCGTTGAATATAAACAACCTGCAGTATACAAAATGGTAACTCTCACATAAATACCAAAGAATTGTCATGTCATAAATGGAAACTATGGCTCAGGTTAAGACAATTTGACTTAGAAGGATGTTTTGAGATTCAAAAGATTTTTTTTGTTGTTGTTGCTCTTATTTTCAGTCATTGCACCAATCTATAGTCCAGGGTGGACCTGAACTCATTACTTAGCTCACGCCAGCTAGCCCAAAAATCATGATGATCTTCCTGCATTAGACTCTCAAGTGCTGGAGTTATAATTGTGATGCAACATGCCCATTTTCAAAGGAAATTTCTTATATGATCACACTGGAAAACATGCCTGTAATACGGAATGTTCAAAATACTGTTTCTCTTTGTTTAGTTAACTTTCAGTGATTTTATGTGTATTGTATGTCAGAAATTTGAACTTACTGATACTGTCATATTTAATGCAAATAACATCTAATGGTCTTCCATGATTTTCCTCCTCAAATAGTCCAACAATTCCCTAAGAAAACTTATGAGTGTGAGACCAATCACTCTAGAACGTCTTAAGTTTATGTTCTCTGAATAAGAGATTTCCTTATAGCTTTTATTGAGACAGAGTCAAATATGGACTAGAGGAAATAAAAAGAGGATTCTTTTCTGTACAAAGGGCCGTTGTCTATATCTTTGCTCTTCTTTGCCATAGTATATTCTGAATGAACATGGGTTACAGTTTGACTATCTTGACAGTTATAAGGCTGCTCTGAAGAACAGTAGCTGTAAAGTATAGGTTGCCCTTGTTAATATACTAATTTCTTATTAAGGTACAAATTACTTATGAATATTTTGCAAACTGAAACTCTCCTCACAGATCCATTACTATGTAGCTCTTCAATGACTTAGTTGAGAATTGTTTGACTGTGTGGTAACTGATCAAAATGGTTGTAGATGTTCATGCAATCAGGTCATAAAAAAGAGGAAGGCAATGTTTTGTAAGAGAAAAGGAGTGCAATTAACAGTGGTCATGGAGAAATTGGCCTTAAACCAGAGCACCTTACATACCTCACATAGGCCAATGTAATTTTTCACTTTTTTTTTATTTGTTGCATTGGGGATTAAAGTCAAGGCTTTGTAAATGCTGATGAGCATTTTACCACTGAGCTTTGTTTATAACCCAAAATCACTGTTTTAACATAAGGAAATGAAAATAATATGTGAAGAGATGATAGTGAGAAATAAAAAGGAAATGAGAGACTGCAAAGCCTTTGACTAACATGTACAAAATATTGGTGGATTTCATCTCCAGCAGAAAAGAGAAAAAAGTGATTCTTTTGCTGCTTTTTAATTGATTTAGTTGTAAAGTTGATTTCTTAACAGTTTACAGTGCAAGAGAGCAAAGATGTAGCTCTATTTTTAATTTTTACTTATCATTTTAATTCCCATCACAACTTAGTTAAGATGTCCTTTCACTACCTTATACAAAGAAAAGACTTTGCAACTTTTCTTGACTGTTGATTCTACTCTCTCTCTCTCTCTCTCTCTCTCTCTCTCTCTCTCTCTGTGTGTGTGTGTGTGTGTGTGTGTGTGTGTGTGCGTGTGTGCGTGTACGTGTGTGTGTCCATATGTCTGTTTCTTTCTCCCTCTCTTGTTTCTTTGAGACAGAAAAGTTAGTATGTTCTCTAGACTATCATACAAATTTCGTTGTCTTTTTGTTTTGGCTTCCTGAGTACTGTGGTTTGCAACCTTAAACCTGATTTCCCACTGGCTCCTTCTGTTTTTTTTTTGTTTGTTTGTTTTTGTTTTTGTTTTTTCAGCTGAAATCCTTAAAGGTAAGGTGATTATTACTGGTTTTTTTTTAGTTTGTTTTTGTTTGGTTCTGTTTCATTCAAGTCTTTATTATTTATAAATCTCATAACTGAAATTGGGGAGCATCTAGCATTTTGGGAGACAAGCTAGAAACTTAGTGCAATGGAAATTTCTGGGAATCTTTGAAGATGACCCTAGCAATGGGGGATATGGAGCCTGGACCTGCCATCTCTTGTAATCAGGCAAGTCTTCCAGTGGAGGGATTGGGACACAGCCACAAAACCTTAGGGCTACAATTACTCCTGCCTGGAATTTGTGCTAGAGTATAGGTGGTGCAGAAACTGTGGGAGTGACCAACCAATGACTGGTTCAGATTGAGATCATTGCTACAAGAAGTCCCACCCCTGACACTGGCTGTATGGCCAGGACCCAAAGGCTGTACAGCCCAGAGACCTAGAATAGAACTAAATAGGACTGGAAAACAATCAATGAAATGATATCTAACTAAATTCTGCTATATTCATATATACAGAGGCTTCACCCAGCAACTGATGGGAACAGATGCAGATGCCCACAGTCAAACATTAGGCAGGGCTCAGAGAATTTTGATGAAGAGGACAAGGAAGGATTGTAGAAGTCAGAGGGATCAAGGACACCACCAGAAAACCCAAAGAACTCAGAGGAGCTCACAGAGACTGAAATGACTTCTGGGGAGCCTGTAAGGGTCAGAACTAGGCAATTAGGCATCTATGTTACAGTTGTGCAACTCAGTCTTCTTGTGGGACTCCTAACAGTGGAAACAGAGGCTGTCTGTGACTCTCTTGCCAGTTTGGGAAACTTTTTCCCTCATACTGGGTTGCCTCGTCCAGCCTTCAACTTGATATGCCATATTTGGTTGATATTCACTGGAGGCCTGCCCTCCTCTGAATAGAAACAGATGATTGCATGAGAGGTGGGCAGAAGGGAGGGTGGGGGACCGGAAGGAGAGGAAATAGAGAAAAAAGCATTCTATTTGTAAAATAAAATAATCAAAAGAAAGAAAACAACCACATAAACAACAAATCAACGAAAAAGAACCAGGCAGTAGAGGCTCACTCCTTTGATTTCAGCACTTGGGAGGCAGAGGCAGACAGATCTCTGAGTTTGAGGCTAGCATAGTCTACAGAGAAAGTTTCAGGACAACCAGGGCTACAAAGAGAAACCTTGTCTCGAAAGTAAATAAGTAAATAATGCAATGAAAGCTACTAACCTTGAGTAACAATGAGGAGAGCTTCTAGTTTCAGTTATCTAAGATGAAAATAAATGGAGAGCTGTCTCTTAAATGACAGACAAACAGGATTAGTGTTTAGGTTTGTTGCTGATTTACTGTAGGAATTTAAGGCATTTTGGAACTAAGTTAAAAAGAGGAAAACCTCTAGTAAGCTTAACCAAAACAATAAGTTTTGCCTCTCTATAGCTCAGGCTGGCCTTCAACTTACTTTGAAACCTCACCTTCCTAGGGTAACATCATACTTTGCTTCTAAGATTCACTTCTGGTCAGTGTTGTGAGGGACACTGTAAGATTATAACTGCCAGTTGCCGCCATCTTTTCCTACCATGTAGAGACAGCCAACTAAGAATAAAGGCAGCAGGAAGAAAAATACAAAACAGCCAGAGACCTAGGAACCAACCTGCACCCAAACAACGTCAGACAAATGCCTACCCTGTTTAGTTCTTAAGTAATTCATTTATGTGGGCCCACCCATGTATAGTGTATGGCGTATTTGTGACGGTTAGCATCAGTAGCAACTAATTGTTTTCTTAACTACTCATTTGAGAATATCTTCCTACCATTTCACTAAAAAGTGAATGCGACTGTGTTGTACTTGCCAAAGTAGTGCTTACATGTTCACTCTTCTACTAAAAGCAAACAGAAAATCTTAATATGGAAGCATAAAGTTGAACAATTAGAGAATTAGGACATCCAGACTTTGATAAGTATGAACAAAAAGAGAAGGGAAATACATTGCTTATACACTTGAGTTTATGAAGTCTGTTAAGAGGCAGAAAGGTGAAAATATAATGTTGGAAGTGTCTTTCTAAATGCGTGAGTAGAGTCAAAAGGAGATTCATGGAGCTCAGGAGTTCTGTGAATGCCAAAAATGAAGGTCTTGGCAATTAAGTAAAACAAACAAAAACATGGTTGTGGATAAATGAAGAGTTACAGCTGGGAAACTGTGAAACTCAGTAAAGCAAGCTTTGTCTTGATAGAATACATGTTAAATAAAATAAGTGTGTTTATATACTCAAAAAACAAAATCATATCTGAAGAAATATAGTTATCATGATCTCACAATTAATTCATACACCACATATGGCTAACAACATTTTTAGTGTACACTAGGACACAAGGAATATGTAATTGTAAGAGAGTATAAATAGTAATTTACCCTAAAGTACTATTTTTAATAGCAAAGTAATGTGAGAGGAAACAAAAAGCACTTTCACTACAACAATCCAGTCTCTGAGAAATCATTAGAAAATAAAGATGATCTATTTTATATTTCTATCGGATTACATCCAAGACATACTCTTATAGTTAAAAAAAAATATGACCTAGGTTCAAGAATAATGAATTCAAGCAAGTCTGGATTACATAGAAAATATGCATATTTAAAAAATTCTCCCAAAATTGTAAGACAAGTATGCATTGTATAGTTTCATTCAGTACAAACTAAGAAAACAATATTACATAATAAAAATTATGAAGTAGTTGCAGGAACAAAAGCAATCTCTGCTAGGATGTATTTTTATACTTGTCATTTGAAGAGTGTACGTATTCTATCCAGTTACAAAACACATTTAAATAGAAGGCAGCAATAAAATATCAGAAGGTATGGGAAATAAAAAAGCCATTTTCTATTAGTTCCTGTATTAATCACACAAAGGAAAATATCTTTAAAGTACTTTTGATTCAATACTTTGACTATTCTCACCTAGTTACACCTGCTCTTAACATGAACTACAAATATCAAGTCCACCAAAACACGAACCAGAAATGCCTTAGTTTTTAGTAATGAAGTTGTCTTACAACATTTGTATTGATATTCAATGATATTCTGTGTTTTCTTATGTGATAAAGAAAAAAATTATTCTAGCAACATTTTAACTGGGGAATTTGGGAGCAGAAAAAGAGGCAAAAGATTTTGGTGTTATATCATTTTTCTGGGGTTATGAACCTAAATATAAAGATACAAAATATGTTTTTGTAAATGCTATGAAATGCAATATATTATTTCATGTTGCAATTTACATGAAAAGCTTTGTATCAAGACTAACCTGGTAGAAATTTGCATTCCCCTTTACATTGTGATTCCTTCCTTCCCTCCTTCCTTCCTTTTTTTCCTTGCTTCCTTCCTTCCATCCATTCTTCATTTCCTTACCTCATTTATTTTTACAATATTCAGAATTTAATTCTTACCTGTGTACAGACCAGGAAATCCCTCTGCTTCAAAAATATGTATGAAGTCCTCTTTATACATTTTTTTTTCAGACTGGATATTCCTTACATACCAAATTTGGCATTGAACACACTCTATAGCACAAACAGTTCTTGAACTTGTGATCTTACCACCTTAGACTCGTAAGTAGCTGGAATTGCATACCTGCATTACTAGGCCCTGCTTGAGTTTGATTTCTAAAGTCAGGTTAAGAGGAATGGGAATCATTAGAGAAATGGAAGATTCTTAGTATGGTACAGGAAATATGTATACGTTAGATCATATTGTCATACTGGAAAAGATGGAAGATTTCAAAATTCACTAAAGGAAAGTATCTCAGAAGCAAATTTGAATCACATTAAACTAGTTAATAGCTGCCAAAATTTAAGCAAAAAATTAAGGATTGTAGAGAATTAGAATGTTCTAAGTGTGCTTACCTTCAACAGGTTATAAAGGCATTCAAGGAAAATAAAGGCCATTGGTCTTCTTTAGAGGGTGTAGAGTAACTAAAATAAAATTTGGAAAGTAGTAAAAGGATCAACTCAAGTGTGTTTCCTACTTCTTTTACGAAGTAACATTTAGTATAATAAAGGAGATAGGGAAAGGAAAACTCTCTGATAGCCAGATTTCAGTAGGCTACAACTTACAAGACCTCAAGTTATCTTGGCATTTTAATCCATTATTTAGTCCAGGGAAGATATAACCTCTCAGAATGATTAATGTCAGCATATGTGTTAAAACTCAAAAATTCCTCATTTTTTTTCTTCCCTTGATATTCAGAAAATCTAGAAGCATCATTACTTTTGCAAAAATCCTGGAAAAAATTAAAAACTGATCTATTCTATCTTCATGTAACAACCAACTTTTTGGAAAACAAATTCAATGGTAACACACACACACACACACACACACAAAGCAATACTATAGACACTGTCAATCAAATAAACTTTATAGAAAACTACACTGAAAAAGTGCCTCACTTCTTTTCATGTAAAGAAAGAAAGAAAAATGTGGGACTACAAATGAAATAAATCTGAAGGCATATTAACCAATTAGGATTTATGGAGAGTTATGGCACTCTTGTATAATAAAGTAACTATTAAAATTGTATACAGAAATTAAGGAAATTCAGACTTCAGATCATAGTTTTGTAACTAGGTGAGTTAATAATAAAGAAATTTTATTAAATATAATTCAGTCTCATAGATGTATTAGTTTAGAAGACTCATATTAAATGCGACAATTCAAGGCACTCAGTGGGTTATCACCATCAAAGCAATGATGATGATTCTTTCAAAGCCAGAATATATATAACTTCAGAAGTGCTTTCTACTTTCTATTCTGTCAAGATTCCTTAAATTGTACTATGTGAAAGAAAATATAGAAAGTTTAAAATATCCTTAACTGTAGTTCTAACTTCATCTGGGTACTAATAATATGAATATCACTTCTTCATAATTTCACTCAACAATATTGAAGTTGACAAGGCTGGCATATTTTTCCTTGTATAATGCTTTTACAAATCAATTATTTATTCATGCTTTTAAAGAGAATGATTATGAAGAATTTTTAACTGGTGAAGAAGACATTGGCATGATATCCTAGAAATGGCTATATTGTATAATGTGAGGAATTCTACTTAATAATTTATTTTGTCCAACTGTTCAAGTGGAGAGGAATATATTTCCACATAGTTCTGAACATTTACCCTGAGCTGAATTACCATCACTCTCATGAAAACCTGTGAAACAGCTCTGCCCTCTTGCAAAATAAATCATCTTTATATTAAAGAAAGATTCTTGTAAAGAAAAAATATTCATACATCTCTTTTATGTGAGGTAACACTGCATATGTATGATGATGATTTTGTGCAATGTGCAAATAAAATATATAGGTTTAGCTCAGTGAAAAAAGTCTAAGTCTTTACTTCTATGCTTCTTTCTGAAGTCAAAATAAGTGGAAAATACATTTAATGTAATGTTGTCATACAAATTTGGTTTTTGAAGTAAAATTCTTAAGAGGGGGATAATTAGATTTCAAATTTTCATTCAGACTACAAAAAGTACCCAGATCTGATGGTTGGATGAATTTTTAATCTATTCAAAATATGGAAAGTTCTTTCAGAAATAATTAGGGTACTAGGCTCTAAAGAAGCAACTAAGACCTCAGCACTCTGATGTACACACTATGTACAATTGACGATGTTATATTTGGATATATTATATTGTTTTATATGACACAACCAACTTTAAGAAATGGAAAATATCTAGATAAGCTGATCAAATCACACAGACCCTTTAAACTGGGGTCTACATGTCAGACTCAGCTTGATATGGACATTTGGACAGCAACTAGAGATTTTGACTTCATACGTGACCTGGTAAGGACTGCATTACAGAGAGTAATATATCCTCTAGGGTCTCAGAATGAGCAATTGGAGCTGCTAGGCACTTCAGGACCTTCACCCAGAAGGAAGTACATTTCACTACCCTGAGCACACACAGGGATTTCTTTCCATGGGAGAAGAGGCAGTGGACATCTTGGTTTTAGCCTCTTGATAATTCAAGATTAAACCTTGACATTGACATAACTGTAAACTAATAAATGACGATAGATTGAAGTAAGTCATTCTGTGTAAATTAGAAAACAATAAGCATAGTTTATATAATAATATAAAGATAAAGATAGATTAAAACCCCAAGGGATGAGAATATCAAGCTAAAACCAGTTATTTTGTATATTTAATATATGCAAATAATTAAAAATAATTAAAAGGTTTGGGAAGAAAAGAAATTTTTATGTGATTTCTAGTGCAGCATATTCTTAAAAATGTCAAAAGATTACAATTAAACATGCTTTCAATGCATGCAATGCTAATGATGAGTATTTGACAAGGTAACAACCACGCAATTCTATTTGTCCAGGCAACACAATGATATTTCCAAACCTCCTGAGGGAGTCACTTTCTAGCCAAAGCTGGTGGTTGAATTCTGTACTAATCATGTATATGGTTTCCTCAGAATTTGAAAGTTTGGCTTTCCTTTCTTTGGTTGGGTTTTGCTTGTTGAAGTTGATAACTACTAGTTAAGCTCAAAGGGGTGAACCATTCCAGTCAGGAAGTAGTGGCACACACTTTTAATCCCAACACTTGGGAGGCAGAGGCAGGAAGATCTCTGTGAGTTCAAGGTCAGCCTGGTCTACAGAGTGAGTTATTTAATCAAGGTTTTTAAGTAATATTTTCTTACTTTTCTTGAGCTACTATTAGGTAAAACTATCATGTCACTCTGTGTGTGTGTGTGTGTGTGTTTTATTGGAGAGGATACATAGAGCTTCATATATCTTAGCCTCATGCTCTTATTGCTAAGTCATGTGTTGTGTTAATTTTACCTGGGGAGACAGGAATAATTGCCTATTCCCCCCAGAAGGCAAGAAAAGAACAAAATATGATTTCTACAAAGTCCATCTTGATGATACCAATTACTTATGTAAAGCCTAAGTAAGGGGTTAATTAGAGGAGTGTGGTGACTTCTAAAGAGCTGCATCACCTCACCTCACCTCACCTCAAAATCTCACCTCAACATAGATGGTGACCTCATGAAAACAATAGTATGACATCCTGATTTCATTGATCTACTTGTATTCTCCCAAGATCACTTGAAGCTGGGGAAGAGATTCATATCTGGAATAGCATGTGAGAGTTTTCAGACTCTTCCTAGGGAGTGTCAATAAGTACATTACCATTAACATTGGCATGGCTACCACTATATTATTGGTCAGCTCTCTTGCCATGGCTGTGGGACAAAATCCAAGATGGTCTTTTCTTATTCAAAAAGGATCTGTAAAACACTTTATCCAAAACTGTTTTTAAATTTTGTTGGAGGGAGGAGGATCAGCAGATGCTATAGTGCAATAAGAAGTTTCATTTAGTGTGATTTAGTTTAACATAGCATACCTGACAAAGAGCATAGAGGAACGAGGTACTGCTTAAGGGCTGCTGTTAAGCTACAGTACAGACTGTTTCATAAGCCTTATGTCATAGGGAGAGCTAGAAAGTATGTCCTGATTTATTCAGACTGTTGAATTTGGCCTAAAAGTGCAAGCATGTTTTCTAGCAACTACTACTGCCTTTGCAAAGTCAGTGCAAATACTAGCCCAGTGGAAAACACATTTTATATACAATTCAACATTCAACATGTTCACCTGAAAAGGTATTTTGGATTCTGAGGACTATATTTAGATACTACAGGCCAAAATAGAGAAGCCTAAAGCCTAATTCTGAAGACATGTACTGCAGTTCTTTGTGGTCTGCAATTTTTTAAGTTTTTCTCATTTTCATTGACAATAGATCTTTTTTCACATAATATACTCTGATTACCATTTTCTCTATCTCTACTCCTCCCACTTATTACCTATCATCAGGATTTATTCCCTTGGTGATGTATTAGAAAACAAACAGGATTCTTTCTAAGAAATAAAGTAAATAATAAGATATAAAAATATAGCACATCACAAGATAATGAAAACAGCCCAAGAGAAGGCAAAAGAAAGACCTACTCATTTGCACTCATTGATTGGTTCAACAATTTTCTAGTTTTATGTTGACACAGTTATTGAGTCACTATTTGAGACTTTCCCCTTAAAGTTTATCATATCTCTTTCACAGACAGAGTGATAAAACCTAAAGGAACATTTTTATGCAAAGACGTAATGTTACAAAAACACATTCTTTTGATTAACATGCTCAATAACATTGTCTTTTCATAGATAAAGTGGAGAATATCATCCATTTAACATTTGGTATACCAGTGCTGTATATTGGCAATATATGTCATTTTATATAAATACATTCAGACTATCAAGTGTCTTGTAACTGACTTTATCTTAATATTTTGATTTATGAGTTGTGTCACCTTTGGTTCCAAGTAATATTTTAAATTATAGGAACATTTGAAAAACCTGTAAGTAGAAATAAAACATTACTCTTTTATTTTATTTTAAGTTGTTTAAAAAGAACTATCTTTTCTCATTTTACATGCCAAATCCATTTCCCACTCCCTCCTCTCCTCGTGTTTCCTCAACCTTCCCCCTCCCATCCCTCATTATCCTCCTCAGAGAGGATAATGCTTCCAATCAGGAGTCAACAAAGTCTGGCGCATTGATTTGAGGCAGGACCAAGACCTTTCCCACTATACCTAGGCTAAGCAAGGTATCCCTCCAGGAAAAATGAGTTTCAACAAGCCAGAACAACCCTGTGGACACCTGGGATCCCCTCTAGAGCCAAGTATTTTGCCAAACCTAAAATGACTCGCTTAAGGCAAATATCTTATTCCCTTCTCCAATAACCACCCTTCATCTCCACCCTCCCTCTCTCCCCAGCCTTCCTCAGTCCTTCCCTTCTTTCTTCTCTTTCCCCCTCACCCCTTCCCCTACCCTCCCTCCTCTACTGTCTACTCTATCCTCCACCCCCCACCCCGTGCTTTCAACTTTTGCCTGGCGATCTTGTTTGCTTCCAATTTCCAGGAGAATCTATATATGCTTTTCTTCGGGTTCACCTTGTTCTCTAGCTTCTCTAGGTTTGTGTGGTATGAGCTTAATGTCCTTTGTTTATGACTAGAATCCACTAATGAGTGAGGACATACCATACTCATCTTTTTGGGTCTGGGTTATCTCACTAAGGATAGTGTTTTCTATTTCCATCAATTTGCCTGCAAAATTCAAGATGTCATTGTTTTTTACCGCTGAGTAGTATTCTAATGTGTATATATTCCACACTTTCTTGATCTATTCTTCCACTGAGGGGCACCTAGGTTGTTTCCATTTTCTGGCTATTACAAATAATGCTGCTATGAACACAGTTGCAAAATGCTTTTGTAGTATGGTTGGGCATCTCTTGGGTATATTCCCAAGAGTGGTATTGCTGGATAATGAGGTAGGTTGAGGTATTTGGGCAGCAGAGGAGAGAGTTCCTGAACTAGCCTTGTCCCATAGTCATATTGATGAATATCTCGATCACCATAGAAATCTCTTCCAATCGATGGAGATAAAGGTAGAGACCCACATTCACATCAGAGCAAACGACTGAGCTCCCAAGGTGCAGTCGAAGAGCAGAAGCTGGGACAAGATGAGCAAGGAAGTCAGGACTGCGAGGGGCTGGTCTACCCACTGGGACAATGTGCCTGATCTAATGAGAGCTCACTCAATCTTCCTGGACTGAGACTGATGGATCATATGACCAAATCGGACTCTCTGAATTTGGCTGCCAATGGGAGCAGACTGAGTAGCCATTGATAATGACACTGTGACCTATCTTCTCTGCATGATTAGGCTTTTTGGGAACCCTGTCTATTTGGATGAACACATTCTTGGGCCAGGATGGAGGGGGGAGGGCCTTGGACTTTCCACAGGACAGGCTACCCTGCCCTCTCTTAAGGAAGCAGGGGGAGGGAGGAGGGGCAGGAGGAGGGTGGGGGGAGGGTAGTGGAAGAGGGGGGACTGTGATAAGGGGAGAAAGTGTAAATTTTTGAATGAAAAAAAAATAAAAGGAAAAAAAAAGCCCGAACAACCAGTAATCTTAATCTCACTTACAGTGGCCCCACAGTCTGCCATGCAACTGTCACCACATTCAGAGGGCCTAGTTTGGTCCTATATTAGTTCCCTTGATGTCAGGCTGTAGGAGGGTCCTCCTGTATTTCTGTTGCTTTCATTGGTTAAATAAAGACCCTGACTGGCTTGTAAGATAGGTCAGGCCTTAGGTGGGCAGAGTAGACAGAGCGGAAGTTCTGGGAAGTGAGAAGGAAGTGGCCAGTCGCCATGAGGCTCCCGCTGCAGATGGAAGTACCATAGAACCGTCCGGTAAGTCACCACCTCGTGATGACATACAGACTTTTATAACGGGTTAGTTTAGATGTGAGAGCTAGCCAAGAAAAGGCTGGAGATAATGCGCTAGGCAGAATTTAAATGAATATAATTCTCATGTGGTTATTTCGGGCATAAGCAAGCAACCAGTGGCTGAGCGGGCCAGTGGCTGGGGGCTGGGAGCCAGGCGCTGGGAACATAACTCACACCTCTCCTCCTAATTAGAACAGTTTGGTGCCCACGTGGCCAGTTAAATCCACTTTAAAAAAACCTGAGAAGGCTTTAAAAGGAATTCTAGATAAAGTTTAGCACACCTGGCGGCATGCCATAGCTCGTTTAAGAGAGAATTCCTGACTCAGCAAAGCAACACTGTTGAGGCAGTTTTAAAACTGGGCTGTCTGTCTATGCTGCCAGCATGTCCTCTGGCTCCAGCCGAAGACAGACCATTTCAGTGGGGTTTTCTGAATGGAATGTTGCGGCTTGCTTGCTTGATGGCAGTTTGGGCTTGCTATGTGCGCTGTGTGCCTGGAGCTGCATGGCTCGGGGCGCATCTGGCTCAGGAGGAGCAGCTAGGCTAGGCTCTGCCATGCTGGAATGTGCTGATCTTAGGCGAGAGCTGCCTTAATTATCATAACAAAAGTGCACTTAAGGTTTAGACTGTAAACAGGCTGTACTGTATTTCTCCTACATAGCACAACTTGAGGTTTTAAGATGTACTTAACATTTTGAGAAATGCTCCTGTATAGTGAAGAATTACAGATTCATAAAATTACAGATTCAGATAATAAAAGACCTATAAATAGGTCACACTGTTGGAAGGATGTACATAGGCTTAGGAGAGAAAAAGAAAAATATAGAGAGAAAGTAATAAAATAAACAATGCCTAAAAAAAAAGGTAACTAGACAGTGGTGGCACAGGCCTTTAATCCCAATGCCTGGGAGGCAAAGGCAGACTGACGTCTGTTGACTTCAAGGTGTG
>JAQHUG010000259.1:801659-830490 GCA_028555095.1 Dicrostonyx torquatus | reverse complement strand
ATCTTAAGGAAGCAGGGGGAGGGCGGTGGGGTGGTGGGGGAGTGGGAGGGCCTGGGAGAAGGGGACTAAATGCAAACTTTTCTTTTAACAATAAAAAAGATAAAAATAATTAAAAAAGAAATTAGATCTAATACTAACAATTTAACAGCATATCTGAATGCTGTAGAACAAAAACGAAACAAACACACCAAAAAGGAGTAGACAGCAGAAAACAATCAAAATGAGAGATATTATCAATGAAATAGAAACAAAGAGAACAATACTAGGAATCACTGAAACAAAGATTTGGTTCTTTGAAAAAATCACCATGATAGAGAACACATATCTAACTAAAGGCAGAGAAAGAATACCCAAATTAGCAAAATCAGAAACAAAAAGGGGGACATAGGAAATACAAGAAACCAATAGGTCTTACTTCATAAACCTGTACTACACAAAATTAGAAAATTTAAACAAAATGAACAATTTTCTTTTTCTCTTTTTGGTTTTTTGGAGACAGGATTTCTCTGTGTCTTTGGAGCCTGACTAGTGACTAGCTCTTATAGACCAGGCTAGCCTTTACCTCAGCGATCTGCCTACCTCTGCCTACAAAGTACTGGGATTAAAGGCATGTACTGCAACTGCTGGGCAAAATTGACAATTTTCTTGATAGACACCACTTACTAAAGCTAAGTCAAGATCAGATAAACTATTCATATATACTTAAAACCCCTAAGAAAATAGAAGCAGTCATTAAAATTCCTCACTGCAAAAAAACCCAGGGTTCTCATGTTTTAGTGCATATTTTTACCAGACTATCAAAGAAGATCTAATGACAATACTCCTCAAAATTTTCCACAAAATAGAACAGAAGGAACCTTTCTAAATTTTGTTATGATTCCATATTCACCCTGATAGTCAAATCACACCAAACTCAACAAAGGGAATTAGAGACCAATTTTCCTCATGAATATTGATGCAAAAATTGAGAAAATATTCACAAACCGAATCCAAGAACACATCAAAATATTATCCCTTATGATCAAGTAGGCTTCATCCCAGAGATGGAGGAAAGGTTCAACATGCAAAAATGGATGGAACTAGAAAAAAAAAAATCATTCTGAGTGAGGTAACCTGGATGCAAAAAGACAAATATGGTATATACTCCTTTATAAGTGGTATTAGGTAAAAAGTAAAGAATAATCATGCTGCAGTCTACAGCTACAGAGAGGCTAAGTAACAAGGAGGGACTGAAGTGGGATTCATAGATCTTCTTGGGAAGGGGAAATGGAATAGATTTTGTTGGTGGATTGGGGTTGAGTTAGGCAGGGAACAGAAGAGACCAGATGTGGCAGCTGGAATGGAATGATAGTGTATTGGAAGAGACAACTCAAATTGCGGGGCATCTTGTGGGCAACTGTTAAAGGAGGAGGCCACTTGTTTGTCCCAGCTGCCCAGAACCAAAATAACCACACAGAAAATATATTAATTAAAACACTGTTTGGCCCATTAGCTCTAGTTTCTTATTGACTAAATTTTATATTAATTTAACCCATTTTTATTAATCTGTATATCGCCATGTGGCAGTGGCTTACCAGCAAAGATTCAGCATGTCTGTCTCCAGTGGCTCCATGGCTTCTCCCTCTCCACCTTCCTTCTCCCAGCATTCAGTTCAGTTTCACTGCCTATCTAAGTTCTGCCCTACCAATAAGCCAAGGAAGTTTCTTTATTCATTAACCAATAAAAGCAACATATAGATTAAGGACCTCAAGCATGAAGCAACATAGAAAAAAACCTAGTGCAATGGGAACTCTTTGTAATCTACAAAGGTTATCTTTGGAAAGACTCCTAGTAATGGAGGAAACAGAGCATGACACACACCATCTTCTGTAACTAGCCCGGCTTCAAGTAGAGGAATTTCAATACCAACCCAGGCACAAAACCTTTGACCTACAATTTATCTGGCTGCAAGATGTCCTGGGGGTAAAGCTGGCAAAAATTTTTTGGAAAGTTATTGGCCAACCAATAACTGTTCCAGTCTGAGATCCCTGACAAGAGAGGTGCTCCACTCATGACACTGCCTGGAGGGCCAGAGATCTAAAATAGAACCAAACATGACTGGATAAAACATCAATGAAATGATTTCTGATGATACATGTAGGCAGGAGTCTAGCATAATTGTCATCAGAAAGGCTTTAGCTAGCAACTGATGGAAATAGATGCAGAGACCCACAGCCAAGCATTAGGCAGAGTTGAGGGAATGTTGCACAAGAGGGGGGCAGAAGGATTATAGGAGTCAGAGAGGTCAAGGAAAACACAAGAAAACTCACAGAATTAACTAATCTGGGCTCGTAGGTGCTCACACAGACTGAATTGACAACCAGGGAGCCTACATGGGATTGCCCTAGGCTTATTGCATATATGTTAGGTTGTGTAGCTTGTTATTGTGGGAATCCTAACAGAGAGTTAGCGCCCTGTCTCTGACTCATTTGCCTTCCTTATAGACCCTATTCTTCATAGTGGGTTGTCTTTTCCAGCCTTAATATGAGGCAATGTGCTTAGTCTTATTGCAACCTGAAATGCCACGTTTGGATGATATCCATTGGAGTCCTGCCTTTCTCAAGGAAAATGAAGGAGGAGTGGACCGGGAAGAGAAGGAAAGTGGTGGTAGCTGGAAGGAGAGTTGAGAGGGGTACTGTGGTTAGGATGTACTATATAAAATATAAGAGGAAAATTGAAAAATTAAAAAATTATATGTTCAGAATTTAGTAGGGATTTGAATTTATTCCTTTTTCTTTTAGTATCTTATTTCTATTAAAATATATAACTGTAACTAACAGCTTTTAAAGACCTCTCCCAACTCCATCTCCATGTTACCAAATTACCCATGTGTTTATCCATCCACATTTATCACATTCATAGAAATCCAACATTTCTGTGATGTCTTGTGATAAAAGTGGTTGAATATTGAAATTTGCATTTTTTCCTTCTTAAATGACATTTTATTTTTTTTATTCTTTGTCATAGTTCACAACAGTCATGTTCTCTTTTGTAAAAAGAAATATTACACAGGTCACAGCAGTGAAGACCTGTAGATCCCAAAAATCAGAAGGAAGAGGAATAGGAGTTGGGGAAGTTCAAATCTAGGTGGGTCTGCATTGGGAGGTTCAGGCTGCATGGACTATGTAAGGAGACTACTTCCCAAATATAAACATAAATCTATTTTCAAATATGCATAATATGCTCACATATGATCATAGTATACTCTCTCTCTCTCTCTCTCTCTCTATATATATATATATATATATATATATGAATTATATATATATATATATATGAATTGTATTTTGCTTAAGGAGATGCGAAAAAGTTGAGAACCCAACAATGAAGGATAAGCATAATTCTTTTAGAAAATATTTGAACATGTTTAAGGAACCTAATTGCATTCCATTATCCACTCTAGTCTACAAAGCATGTAGACTTCTCAATTAAAACACTTATAAGTGACAATTAAGAATAAACATACTAGAATAAGTAGCAATTAGAATTACTAATACATAATATGTTACTGTATTTTGTATCATTATATTAGAAACAGGAAATACTCTATTTGCAAATAATGCTAAAATTTAAATACCAATCACACATATATTAAATGAATCTTTCCCTTATTAAATTAAAAAAGCTATTGATAAACTATAATCCATCTTTTAATAGACTTGGGTATTTGAATACTTGATCTCCAACTAGTGACACTATTTGGGGCCATTGTGAAACCTTCAGAATATGAAGCCTTGCTAGGGGAAGCATGTCAGTTGGGGAAGAAGTAAGAGTTGGAAGCTCCATAATTCTCACAGTCTTAAATAACAAGTGTATGTGACATTTAATAGTGTTTTAACGAAAGAATGAATGAATGGAAAAATAAATGAACTAGATGTGGTTTTTGTTGGTGGGTCTTCACAATAAAAACAACATATGTATTTTCCAATTTGGTTTTTTTTTTCTTACATTTAGCTTGAAATTTTAGAAAAAGAGAAAATTTACCACCACAGTCTCTATTTATCTGAGAAATACATGATAAAATAATGCTGGAAACAGCATAAAGGGAATAAAACACTTATAAGAGTGCAACTATGTGATCCCAGTACGTTGGAGTCTGAAGCAAGAAGATTTTGCAAATTCCAGGTAACCATGGGTACATATTATGATCAGGGCAGTCTGAACTACATAACAAAAATCCTGCCTCCAAAAAAGGAAAGAAAAAGAAGAAAGGGGAGTAATCTCAAAGGGGAGGATAAAAAGAATGCAATAATGTTCCAGAAACACTTTGAAAGTCCAAATATTCTATATTGTTTAAAGATTTTCAAAGAGCCAGAGAGATGTCTACACTTATAAGAGAGTTTGCTGTTGTGGAATAATCATTTTGTACACTATGAAGATATTGTCTTTGCCATGGTGCCTTCTGACTTGTTTGATAAAGGGCTAAATGGTGAGGAGGTAGGCAAGAGAGGTTAGACCGACCTGCGTGTCAGAAGAAGAGAATATAGGTGAGGGAGAGACATCAGAGGTCACAAAGAGAAAACAAGAGTTGCAAAATGGAAAAGAGGTAAAAAGTCATGAGGCAAAACATAGATTAATACAAATGGGTTAATTTATGTTATAAGAGCTAATAGGACAAACCTAGGCTATAGGCCAAGCTTTCATAATTAATAATAAGTCTCCATGCCATGATTTTGGGGCTGACAGTCCATGAAATCCTGCTACAGTTTGCCACCAAGCTTAGTGACCTGACTTCCATCGCCAGAACCCACATGGTGAAATGAGAGAACAGGCTGTATAGGTTGTTTCCTGTCCTTTATACATGCATATGCATGAGTGCCAGCACACACACAAAGGAACATAAAAAAGGAATTTTAAAACTCCAAGATATGTTCTTAAAAATAAGCTTTGCATAAATTGACAATGATATAGAAAGATGGAATTATAGATAAAATTGTTTAATCACAGAAAAACATTCAAAATGAATAAATAAATATGCCTTTAGGTACACAGAAAAACACAAATACAAAAATATTACAGTACCAGGAATTCCTTCTGTTAAATATTATGCATGTTTATTATTTAATTGAATATATTTATTTTAAAATAGGATTCTAATAAACACAGAGCCATGTAATTCATAAACTTTAGTTTGAGGCATAGAGTAATTTGAAATTCAAATTATTTGTTTACCAGATTCATTTGTAGTAAAACATTTTTCTTGCCAATATATGATTATTGCACAAATATATTTACTTATAAATATCTGTTTTATTCTTTTTAACTTATATTATTAGAATAGTGCTTTTTAAATTTGTATTTTAAACTAATGCTATTTTGATAGCTATTTTCATTTTAAATGTTTCTTGATTAAATTAATTCTCTGATGCCATTTGGTATTTCAGTATTGCAAGATACCAGGAGGAAAAAAAAAGGCTTCGTCCAAAAACAATTGAGAAACCTTAATCCAAAATAGACACTTCACTATTTCAAAGAAAAATAATTTTTAAAAAGCATGCAAGGTGTGTGTTTTGGTTAATGGCAAAATAATACATTTATTTATTACATCCACTGTAGTAGATTTTCTTTCATTATTTAATGATGCACCCAAATGAGCCTCAGTGTTTAAGAGTGCAACACACTGAAAATAGTTTTAGGGAACAAATAATTAGCCTTTTGGATGTGTGTGTTCATTTCACACAGCAATCTGTTCTTTCATCTCCTCCTCCTCCTTCCTGTTTGGAAGGCAATCATGTGTGTTACATGCACCATCTGCAGCTTCACTGACAGGTGCAGGGTCAGTATTATCTTTCTAAGCATGGAGTTTATCTCAAACTGAAAATTCCACCAGGCACTTCAGGAGATTTTGAAACCAACCAGAAACTGGAATCCTATTCTTGGAAATGTTTGTTAATTATATTTTATAAACACACAGACAGACATTTGCATATTTACATGATTTGAGACATTACCCATTAATAGTCCCATCTTAATTCATATTTTGTTACATGTAGATTATAATAACATAAAATTATAATCTAGCTAAGTGACATAGACTTATTTACATGGCTATTTTGCCATCTATTCTTTTAAGTCCATTTGGTGCTTTCTTGATAGAGATCTATACAGACACTTTAGGAAAGGTGACATTCCTGAAAGCCTATCTAGAGGTACCTGTATGTAAGAAGATGGGTAGATTTGCAAGTGTTGTGACATCACATAAGCACTAGCATCTTCAACATAATTCTATTAATGAAACTAATATCTGTGTGTCAGTTTAGGTGCCTGAATATCAGTTTTAATATTAAATCTATTAACTCAAGCACATTCTAGAATTTTCATATATCTTTCTAACTTGCAGTCTCAGCCTTACCCTCATGTTTAAATTTCACTCTGAACTTCTAAAGTGATACAAGTTTCATAAATTTATCCAGATTTTTTTTACTCCATCTAAAAAAATAAGCATTTAGTATCTAAACTATGACCAAATATAGTTGATGGATCTTCTATTAGCAAATTTTGAGATGTGATGTTGAGATGCAACAATGTAACAAGCCTAAAGCAACAATATCCATTAACTCCAAATATTCCCTTGAGATTTGGTGAGGGAGGCATAAAGGCATTTTTTTAGGGCCAAGACCACAACTATTGCTTATTCTCTGTACTAGTTTTGAGAATTTTGGAATATTGTGTATGTGCACGTATGAGCAAGGGTTTGTATATATTGAGTGCAGTACCTAAGAGAGAGACATAAGAGGACATCAGATCCCCAGGAGTGAGAGTTACAGACAATTGTCAGCTGCCTAAATGTGGATGCTGAGAATCAAACTCAGGTTCTCTGTAAGAGCAGTGCATGCTCTAAAGTGCTGTGCCATCTCTTCATCCCTCTCTGCAGTTACTTTTGATGGATTTATGTGTAAATTAAAAAAAACATTCAAAATACTTAAAATTTGACATATTCTTAGATTTTAATTAGAGTCCACAGACAATTTTAAGATTTTTCTGCTGTTCCAGAAACTGTGGTCTCACTCTATGGGTAACTATAATTTTTAAGGCCTATTTATGGAAGTGAGAGATCTTTACACTGATTCTTTGGCATCATTGAAAGTGATCCATGGGAAAGTATTTTCTTATCACTTTTTTTTTAGGTATAAAAAACAAAATAAGTTCATGTATTTAAAGATAACAGCAATCAACCATTTCTAGGCTTCATTTTTGGAAGTAATTTATAAAATAGTGTATTAAACTATAATAACTAACAACTCTCATCAGAAATCTTGCCAATAGTTAAATAAATATTTCTTTGTAAATCAAAGCATTTCCTATTTTTACCTTGCAAAATGAAATAGAAATGCATGATTGTTGGCAGTTTATCAGTCACTTTCTTTTGTGTCCTGCAGAATGTCTGGCAGACTCTTTCATGAAGCAGGAACCCCAAAGGACTCTTCACATTTTTTTAGGCAACACTAGCAGTAATTTTTCTGTGGGTCCTACAAGTCCTGTTCAAACAGCATAGCATCAAGCAGTCAAGGCAAGAACAGTTTCTTGTCCAAATGGCTAACAAACTCCATATGTAACCTCTTCAATGCCCATTATCTTCGTGAAGTAAATTGGTGCTTCCAGGAGCATATATGTCTCACTGTCATGAAAAGTCCTAAGCTCTTTAAACATTATAAATTCCATATTCTGAAGGTCTCTGAAAGACCTGAAGAATACTAATCTAAATGAAACACATTCTCTATATTTCTCGAAAACCTAAGTAACATGACTACAAGCTTGACTATTATGGATGACTCTCTATTAACCTATATTTCTTAATTATACATTACATGTTTAAATGAGCTGTAAAACACAATACCGTAATCAAGAGCAGAAATGCACATATAACAAAACTGACCTTAAATTCATATCAATAAACCATGATCCATACCAATGCAAAGTATGCATCTCTATAGCATATCCCCCTTTAATGTAAACAAACATTAATAAACAATATTTGGGAATTTGGCTGTAGTTCTCTCCAAATTTATTCCTGCTTTTTGTTGGGCAAAGTAATTTTTGTGGGTTTTCATTGCAACCTTTCAGTGTATGTGTCTTAGTCCATCAAACCACATTAGTATGGAAGAAATCCACAGGTTCTCATCCTGTATGAAAATAAGAGATGAACCTCTTTTCCAAAGCAACAAATTCTTATACCCAAATATTGAAGACAAGAGACTATATATATATATATGTGTGTGTGTGTGTGTGTGTGTGTGTGTGTGTGTGTGTGTGTGTGTTGGTTTAGCTTAGCAACCTACACAATGAAATGTCTCTCTGTACTTAGTTCTTTTACAGTCAAATACTTTAAAGAAACCACAATAGTATACATAAGCCAGACTCTCCATGTATATTCTATTTTTACATGGATTATTTTTCTTTATTCCTTTAATCCATGACTCCCTATACTCTATCTCTTTATAGACATTGTTTTAGTTTTTAAAACCATTTACTTTTGTTATAACTGTATTTTTTCTTCTCTCTCCCAAGCCTATGTACATTTATCTAACACTGAGACCCACTTACAGGTCTTTTTCATCTAGATTTGTCTTTATTACATGCATATTTGTAATTATTTTCTTACCAGGATCACTTTTTCTTTTAAAATGCTAACTGGGTGTGTCTAGGACCAACTCCATGATACTGTCTGCTTTTTCTGCCTAGACCAACATGGTAGAGGTATGTTCATTGCCTCTGAAACTGCCCAGTGGGAGCTGTCCTCACCACCTCAACTCTGCAAAGCATGGGGCAGCATATAAATGGTTTTTATCTGAGTAAAAGATAAATCTGCCATGCAAATGCATTGCACAGCCTGTAAATATCTCTGTGTATGTTGGCAGGAATCTGCCAAGCTCTCCTGCCTGTGCAATACTAGAAGATCTCTGGAAGGGCAATGCTGGGCTGCAGGCATGGTGTCTCAGCTACGTTTTCCCAATTCAGAGAGAGCACAGATGCATCCAGACCCGAAGTTGGTAGAAGGTATCAGCCCCAAACGTTTCAGACCACGTTGGTGTGCCAATCTGTTGCCGGAGGCTGGGAGTTCATTCCCAGCTGCCTTGACCTGAAATATTCACACAGAACTATAGCATATGCATATTTGTAGATAACTCATACATCTTACATTAACCCATTTCTATTAATCTGTGAATCACTACGTGACTGTGGTTTACCCGGCAAAGTTCTGGCATCTGTCTCCTCTGGGTGGTTACATGGTTATCTCTCACTGCCTTCTTTCTCCAGGCCTTCACTTTAGTTTTCTCCCATCTAGCTCTATTCTGCCCTATCACAGGCCAAAGCAGATTCTTTATTCATTAACCAATAAAAGAAGAACATATACAAAAGAACTTCTCACGCCACATGATTATCTTAAATTAAGATACTCTTCCTTAAAATTCTAGATTTATGTTACAGTTATTTATCTTACTATTAGTATGAAATATGTAATATAGGACAAGATGTCAGAGGAAGATATTCCAGTGATCACTTTCCCACAGAATTATCAATTTGAACAACTATCCATATTTGCAAGAAACTACACAAGAGTTTGAGAACACAGATGAGAAATCACAGAAACTGGAGTTAACATAATAATAAAATAACATCCTTTGGAGAAGACAAAAAGATATAAACTGCTTACGTTGCTCCATAGACCCCCCTATAGCAGACATCAGAGAATATATATAAATTCCATTTGCTTAAGAAGTAAGAAAGAAGTATATGCTTTAGATTTTAAAACATGTTGCCAGACCTACAGTGGTGAAACCTAGTAGTGTCCTATGATTATGTCCCCACATAGGAACAAAATATCATTTTAGCACAATACAAGAGCCACCACAAAGAGCTGAATGGAAGGTAAATATTCTTTGGCAACTTACCAAAGTTTAGTGACCAAAGAGAGGGGATGTAGGCCAGCCTGGATTTCAGGTAGGAGCTCATAGAACAGTTATAGTGGATGTACTGAAAGTGGACCTTCCCCATGTCCACTCTGAATGCACCAAATACAGAATTGAGATATATCTTAGTATGAGAGTCTTCTAATTCTAAAATAGCAGCACTGAACACAGTATAAGAGAATATTAATTAACATATCCATACTTTCTTGAAGAATAGGTACAAAGCTAAAGTGCAAAGACTGAAATAAATAGCTAATCCATCAATATGGAGATTTTATCACATGTCAGCAAGCATCAAGAATTTCCAAGAAATGATTACCTCACCAAAACAGATACAATCACACTCTAGAAATTAAATAAAAGTGGGGAATATATATATATATATATATATATATATNTATATATATATATATATATATATATATATATATATATATATAAATTGTAAGAGAGGGACTGCAGTAAAGCTTTTTAAGGAAACACAATAAGCCTCAAAAGCACAGTAAAACAATTCAATAATTTCATCAGAGTATTTCAACTATTTAATAGCAGACGTCAAGTAGAAACTTGATAAAACATTAACAAAGGGAAAGAGCTAATGGACAAAACCTGCTAGTGAAGAATACTACTTCTAGTAAAGCAGTTCTTCAAAATTGGAAAGGTAATGGCATTCCCAGATAAATCAAACCTGAAACAATTTATAACATTGCACCTATTGTCAAGAAGTGACAATGAGAAAGGAATATATTCAAATCAGTAATAAGATAACATTGATAAACCAGGAATGATGACTCAGGTCTATTTCCAAGCCCTTCAGTGTAGGCAGGAAGATTTGGAGCTCAAGGTTATGCTCAGATTCAGAGACTAGTTAGGGTTACATGAGACTCTGTCTCTTAGTCTTTCCCAGGAATGAGTTCCCTTATTGGTTGTCCAATGCAGAATGATCAGCCCTGAAGCCATATATACACAAACAACAAAGATTAACTCAAAGGGTTGTATTTATATGTTTATATATTTGTGTATACAATGTAACAATGATAATAATAAAGAAGCCATCAACTTAAAGGGGAAAGGGTTAAAAGGACATTGTCTGGGAGGAGCTGGCAGGAAGAAAAAAGAGGGTAAAGTGATATAAATATATTCTAATCAAAAATATAATTGAAAAATAAACAAAAAGACATTAAATCCATGCAAAATTAATAATGTTCTAATATTGTAAAGAGGATGAATAATCCACTTATTTTTGTAACATGAAGATTGAACAACAAAACACTAAAACTGTATTAAGAATTAAGTAACTTAGAAGTAATCAAGAAAATTCAAAATGTGAGAATAGTTGTTTGTGTGGGTTAAAATGAGTTTTTATTTCTTTTATTGCTTCTTCAATTTATGATCAAAATTAAGCTACTAAAATTTTAAAATAAATTCAGAAATTAACATGTTTATTGAGAAACACTGGCAATCTTAAACCTTCTAAAATACAACTTATATATTATGAAATTCACCAATTTTGTTTTCTCTCTTTAATGATTTTCTACATGAAATCTACTTTAGCTCTGAATATCATAGTATGAAATATTTCCAGACAAACTTAAACAAAATATGAATAAATAAAATTTAAAGTTATACTGAAAAGCTTTCAAATTAAAATTCTACAAAATTCTGAATAATGACAACCTCAAAAACACAGATTATGAATCACCTTCAAATTTTGTTCCATGAAGATACCCACTTACTAATATATAGCTTTCATACAAAGTCCTAGAACAAACTAAAAAGTTCCTGCAATATCCATGTCATTTACTGACTATAACCCTAATCCCCATCCACCTGCAAAGTTATGTACAACCAAGAAAAAAAACTAAATTTTTGCTTTTGGAGACAAGAAAGAGGACCATGGGTTAGATTCAATGATCCATCTTTGATTGAGGGATACTGTAGACATGGTATTGGAAGGTTCTGAGTAGTCATAGGTAAACCTGTTCAGTCAGGGAGTTAACATCCAGATGTCCAAAGAAAATATATTTTCAGAAGATATTTGCGTGGTTTCCAAAATTTTTGGACAAAATTTTTGATGAAGAAAATATCAGTATGGAGCCATAGTGTCAGATGGAAATGGTGGCTATGGTTTTCACATTTCCAAATCCCCACAAAAGATAACAACTCATCTAAGAAAGAGAGGGAAGGAAGCAATTAAGTAAACAAATTTCATGATCATGGTATGGTTCTGGGCCCTAACACCCTCATATATATATATATATGGGGGAATGCAATAATAAATAATTTTAAACGATTTTTAAATGTATTATCATTAATATATAATAAAATTATATATTATTGTCATATTACTATTATTATTGCATTCTGATTGGAGTCCCCCCTCCCAGTCTCTACTTGCTATGACCCCTCTGGTTCCCCATCCACTCCTCTGCAAGTATTGTCTGGATACAAGAGATGACTGGTTCAGGCTCTGTAATTCCTATTGCTGGGAGTCTTAGCTAGGATCACTCTTGTAGATTCCTGGGAGTTTCCATTGCTCTAGATTGTTACCTAGGTCCTGAAATGTCCCAAATTCCAGTTATATCTCCCAGTACTCTCTTTTTCCATTCTCTCCTCTATATCTGATCACTCTTGTTCCCATCTCCACTGATGTAATCTATTATATTTCTGTTTCCCAGGAAGATTCATACATTCCCTCTGTATAAGTATATGTTATAATGAATACTTTAAAATGCACACTAAGAATGCTCAATGAACAAGATGGAACAAATACACAAGCAAATCAAATTATGAGAGGGATGAAAATGAAAATGAGATCATCAGCAAAGACAAAACAAAGAGAAACAGAAATTGTGGCAATAAGGAATGAAATCAATTTATTTTTAAATCACAAGTGCACTCCAACGTTATGTCCATCAGCACTCCAAAATTACAGAAGAATCAGAAAAAAAAAAAACAAGCAACCATTCAAGATAACGGAACATGATGTCCAGAAAATAAAACTGTTAGTGAAGAGAAATGAGAAGTGATGAAGGCCATCATGAAATATTGTCAATTGAAATGACACACACATTGTAAGAATCCAAAGGTTTTTATGAAGAAATCATGGCCTGGTTTAAACCAAATGGGGGTGTTGGGAGACATAAACAATTCAATAGACTAAAAGATCACAGCCCAAAAATTTATGTTAGCCCCTTATAGACACTGTTTCTGCTGGCCACAAGGTTAAAATTAAGAACTGGTCCAGGTGAAGCTGGCAGGTTGCTGAAAAGAGAATCTTTTATTGAAAGATTCTTTTACTGAGTGCCATAACTCTCAGGGACAAGTAATGACCTAGGTTTCTGCAAAAGGGATAACTGTTTAATAAATGATCTGGACATTTTGGGATATGGGAGCATATTAGTGATAGAGTTAATATTAATATGAGACCCCAACCAAGAGACTACCCTATGGAAAGATACTGAGAAGAGAAAAACACTGAATGTGAAAAACAAGTTTGTCAGTTTCTTAAACCCTGGTTCCTGTTGTTCAGGCTGAGGACGAAAACATGTTTTGCTCTCACCTGTTGTTTTTCCTAGAGTAGGTTGGACTATGTTAATTTGTCCCTGTCTGTAACCCTGATCTAATGATTTGGACCAATCAGCATTGTATTTGTACCCCTTATGATAATTTTGTGGTTTTTGCCTACAAAAGCTGTTTGTAACAACACTGGGGGTGGTAGATAGCCAAAGCTTCTGCTGAGGCTGCTGCTGTCTGTCCATCCGCAGGCCTGTGTACTAATCCAATAAAGTGCCTCTTGCTTGTTGCATCCAGTGGCCCGAGTTGGATTCCTTTGGGCAGCAGAGCTGCAGATCTTGCAAGACAAATTCTGGATCATGTGTTTAAAAGTTATTTAAAAATAACAGCCAAATTGAAGAAACTCAAGTAAATACAACTTATCCATTGATGAATCAGTATTATAATCAAACTGAAAGGTGTGAGAATTAATCAGATAATTTTGAGATCAGCATGTTAAAAGCAACCTAATACAAGCAAAGTTGCTACCGTGAGATTTTAGGAGAATTTCTAAACAGAAATATTGTAGGCTAGAATAGAACATGTTAAAAGTTCTGGAAGAGAAAAAAAAGATACCAGTGCAGAACACTATTTGGAGATAATGGATTTGAAAAATGAAGGTGAAATTAAGAAAGTGAAAGAAACACCAAATAAAAAAAATGAGCTTAATGTCAAAGATATGTTTTTTGTTTGATATGTTATTGCATATACTTTTTATCAGGGTCTCATTATGTATACAAGGCTGGCATCAAACTCACAAGGATTTGCCTGTTTCTGCTGGGGTTAAGGCATCTGTCATGGCATTCGTATGCTTATAGGTTATTTTTTGTGGGGGATGTCTCCTTATAGCACATAGTTTTAATTTAATAATTAAATTTTTGGTATCTATGATTTACTTCATAAGTTATCTGTAGTTTATTTTGTTGCTTTTGCCTTAATGTAATTGTACTTCAGGTACTTAATACATTCAATCTAAGGGTCATCTTTCATGGCAGTATCAGTTATCAGGCCTGTTATTAGAATAAAGTCTCAGAGTATGTAATTTTTGCAATCACAAAAATAATCATCTTGGACCCATTTTTCCGGTTCAGCTCTAAATAGTTAGTTCTGGGTTTCTGGCGAGCACACACAGCTCCACAGTCATTCCACATTGCTGGACACCAGAATCCAATTTATTATTGATGGCATCTCCATGATGTCCTAATGAAGGGAGAGCTGGAAGGTCTCTTTGGCAGACTGGTCTTTTCCCACTGGCTTGGCTTGCTGGGATGGGGGAATGATTGAAACACCAAGGTTTTGGAGCAAAATAATACTGAATGAAGAGGTTATAAAAGTAAAACCTATAAATGTATATATGATAGGATTATTTCCTATATGTTCAGTTTTTTAAAACTAAAATAATTTTTAATGTAGAAAATATTTCCAGTTATTAACATGATTTCACTTTGTATGTTGCCTGCAAGATACTCTAAAAAATACAGTTTTGATATATAATAACATCAAGCATATAATATATGTTTGATATTATGTCTGCTCAAATTAGAAGCCAAAAATACTCAGGAACATTCTAAGAAAATAAATATATAGTTATAAAAAAAGAATAAAGTCAAGAGAAATAAAAGACTTACACAACCATTCAGAGTGGGTTTAAAGAAAGAGGCAAAATATTTGCATGTTTAGAATTACTGTAGGTCACTCTCAATAATTTATATTCAATGAAGTATTTCCTTTGGCCAATATTTCACTTTACATGAGTTATAAAGAAGTATCATTTTGTGAAAATATTTTTAGCATATAATCTACTGGGCTTTTACGGTTTAAAGTATGAGGGTATACAAAACATCTGTCAGTACATGGTAGGTCTGTATTTATTATTTTAAATAGTTGTTTTATAGGCTTTATCTTCAAAGAACTTTTGTTCTATACTGATTTTCTACACTGGTGTTCTGTACTCTTGCATCTATTTTGGTGTTCAAGAGGTTGTTGATTTGTTTTAAAGCAATGAGAAAAGGCAAAGTTAATCTTTTCTTTTTATTGCTTTCTTTTATTGATATTGTTAAAAAATGCCTGCTACAGAACATGTGGTAAAAACAAATACAACATTCAAGGGAGCCAAATAACAATGCCAGCAATGAAAACCAAAAAAAAAAAAACCTCCAGTGGATGTGCATATTTTCTTGTGGTTATGCTTACTAAAATCACTGCTACATTTTCTTCATCAGTGTTGGTTTGTCTAGTAAGATGTGGGATTAAAAAAATAGACTTTGAGATACCATCTTACATCTGTCAGAATGACTAGGATCTAAAAGACCAATGATAGCCTACGCTGGAGAGGATATGGAGTAAGGGGGAACACTCCTCTATTGCTGGTGGGAATGCAAACTTGTACAACCACTCTGCAAATAAGTATGGTGGTTTCCCAGAAAATTGGGAATCAATCTACCTCAGGACCCAGCAATACCACCTTTGGGCATATACCCAGAGGATGCTCAGATATACCACAAGGACATTTGTTTAACTATGTTCATAGCAGCATTATTGTAATAGCCAGAACCTGGAAACAACCTAGATGCCACTCAACTGAAGAATAAATAAGGAAAATGTGGTACATTTACACAATGGAGTACTACTCAGTGGTAAAAAAACAATGATCCTAGAGAAGCTAAGTAACAAGAGAAACCCTAAGAAAAAATATATATAGATCCATCTAGAAAGGGGAAATAGACATGATAAACTGACAAAATTTGGAACATGGGGGTTGGGGAAAAGGGAGAACTGTAGAGAAAAAAGAGGGGAGAAGAGGAGGTGGGAGGAGAACTTGAGAGAACTTGAGTAGTCAAGATGGAGGAAGGACAGAAATGAGAGCAAGGGAAGAGATATTTTTATTGAGGGAGCCATTATGGGGCTAGCAAGAACCCTGGACTAGAGGAATTCCCAGGAATTCATAAGACTGACCCCAGCTAAAACCTTAAGCAATAATGGAGAGGGTGCCCGAACTGGCCTTGCCCTGTAGTCAGATTGATGACTATCTAAATGTCACCATAGAACCTTCATCCAGCAACTGATGGAAACAGAGGTAGAGACTCACCCACAGTGGAGCACTGGGCTGAGGATCCAAAGTGCAGCCAAAGAGTAGGAGGACATAGAACATGAACAAAGAGGTCAAGAACATAATGGGGACACCCACTGAAACAGTTTACCTGAGCTATTGGAAGCTCAACAAATCCAGCCTGACAGGGAAGAAATCAGCATAGGAGCAAACTAGACCCTCTGAATGTGGTTGACAGTTGTATGGCTGGGGCAGTCTGTGGGGCCACTGGCAGTGAGACCAGGATTTATCCCTACTGCTTGTATTGGATTTTTGGGATCCTATTCTCTTTGAATGTATACCTTGCTCAGCCTAGATATAGTAATGAGGGACTTGGACTTTTCCCAAAGCAATGTGCTTGCTTTACCCTCTCTGAGGAGTAGATGGAGGGGGAGCAGGGTTTGGAGGAAGGTGGAAGGAATGGGAGTAGGGGAGGGAGTGATAACTGGGATTTGTATGTAAAATGAAAAAAAGATAATTAGTTTTCTTTTTAACTAAAAGAGAAAGATGTGTGATTAAAAGCTTACTTAGTCACACATTTGCATATTTCTTTTTTCTCCAGTGTAGAAAGGGACTGTAACTGCATTATGAATAATAGAATATAGCAAAATTCTCTCTTGCTTGTGTAACATCTGATAATGAAATTGTTTGTGTGTGTGTGTGTGTGTGTGTGTGTGTGGAGGGGGTGTAAAAGATGTGTGGAGGGAGGAGAGGGATGTAGGCATGAACAGATAGAAAGAGAGATGGATCTTCAAGAAATAAATTGCCATTATGTGAACTGCCAGTGGAAAGGGCCATGCAACAGGAAGCTATGCCTATTCCTCTGCCAACAGTCAGCAAGGAGTTGGCAAGATCAGTTCCTCATCTATTTGCAAATTAATTCTATCAACAGCTTGAAAGATAATTCTTCCCTAGCTAAACATCTAATAAGAATTCTAGAATCTGTCTGGCCAATATCTTCATTATACTCTGATTATAATCTTGATTCTAATCTGAGCAAAGGGTCCTGTAAAACTGCCCAGATGCTTTGTCTTGAACCCATGCAATTTGTGGTAACTTTTTTAATTTTACAGAAAAAAACTAATACAAAAAAGACCCTAAGTTACTTTTACCATTTTACAAGAAATAGTGTGTTAGTGGAGGGACAAATGAGATAGTGTTTCATCTCCTCAAAATATGAAGTTATTATTAGTAAGAGTAGAATTGTCATAATTAAATAATTGTTATTGGCTGTAAAATTTAAAAAATCCCAAAACATCTTTTAGACCTGTTTTTTTTATGTCAGCTGAATAGTTATGGTCTCTTACAGAATTTTAATTATTATCAACATTTCTTATAATTTACTTCTTTGTGTCATGCCTCATAAATTAATTAACTTCAGTGTCATCCATACTCATTCAATTCTCACTCATTCAATAGGAAAATTTCTCAAATGATACAAATTCATAATATGTGGCAAATCATGAGTTTCATTGAAATTTACAGCCTTTAAAATGAAACTACTTTGATATTCATATGTAAGTAAGCTATCAGTCTTACAGAATCCAACCATATTTTATCAAGATTACACTGATAATATTGCCTTTTTTCTCAGAAGTCTTTCATTTCCAAAATTTTATTTTTCACTGATACTTTAGGTTTAAAACAAAATTTACAAGGTATGAAGACAGATTATTTTATGAAAATTAATAATAGCATGGATTTCCAGAGAGTCATTATTTCACAGGGAAATATCTAAGAATGTTGATAGTTTTTGACTTAACAATATCTAATTGCTATATCACAGAACAATTAGAACAAAGAATATTTTCTTAAAATTACATTTTCTTCCATGATACTGACATTACACAATGACATCTTGTTTTCACAAATTATATATCTTTTTCTACCACCTTCCTTCTACCATTTCTTCCATAGATATTGCTGAGCCTTGAGAGAAGGGGTTGATAAAGATATTCTAATTAGGACTTAGTGCTCTAAAGTTGCTCACATTCTGCACATTGTTCAGTTCTGGATCTCTTATAACTATCACAATTATTTATTAGTGTAAAAACAAACTTCTCTGATGATGTTTGAGTGATGTATTGATCTATGAGCATATCAATATGCCATAGTCATAAGATTGCTATGTTACTGTATAGGAATAATAGTAATAAGTTAGTAAGTTTTCCTCTAGACACATGATCTATCTACTCACATGTTCTTGGACACTTTAGAACTATTATTAGTTATGAGTTTTACGTTGATACTTAAATTTAATAAAAAGTGGTTGTTTGCTTCTATAACATTTGTTCTAGAAAAACACTTTATTTTTGACAAAAGAAACAAAAATATATACTGGACAAAAGATTTTAAAAAAATGGTGCTGGTCAAGATGGTCAAATTGCATGGCCACATGTAGAAGAAAAAAAGAGACCATCTATCTCACCCATCACAAAACTCAATTCCAGATGAATCAAGGGCCTCAGCATAAGAACATATCATATTTTATCATATTCAGATACTCTGAATATGATAAAAGAAAGAGTTGGAAATAGGCTTGAATTTATTGGCACAGAAAATGACTTCGTATAGGACACTGATAGCATAGGCATTAAGACAATTAATAAATGGGACCTCCTGAAATTGAAAAGTTTTTGTAGATGGAAGTTTCTGTTTCTGTTCTACCCAATCCTGTAGCCATTCAGTCTCAAAAACACACAGAGGCTAAATAATTATAAACTCTTTGGTCTATTATCTCAGGCTTATTTTTAACTAGCTCTTAAAACAAATTAACCAATAATTTTTATCTATGTTTAGCCATGTAGCTCGGTACCTTTACTTAGTAATGCATTCTCATATTGCTTCTTCTGTGTCTAGCTTGTTACTGTGTCTCTGCATTTCCTCTTCCTAGAATTCTTCTAGTCTGGTTGATCTGCGTATACTTCCTGAGTGGCTACTGTTTAGTCAGTGTTTTATTAAACTAATCTGAGTGACAAATCTTTACAGTGTACAAGAGCATTATCCCACAGCAAACTTCTGTAAAGCAAAAGAGACTTTGATTCAAACAAAGTAAAATTCTATGAAATGGGAAAAAAAATCTTTCTCAAATTTACATCTGATAAAGAATTAATATCTAGGATAAGTAAAAGACCAAAAATAAAACTTCTTACCATCAAGAAAACAAATAAACCAATATAAAAGTGGTATAGAATTTAACAAAAGTCCTCAAAAGATGAAAAACAAATGCCTAAAAAACACACTGCAAAAATGTTCAACATCCTTAGCCGAGTTAAAATTACTTTGAGATTTCATCTTACCTTACTCATAATGACCAAGATCAACAAAACAACTTGACAGCACATATTGTGATCTGGCTGCCCTCACTCCCTCTGACCAACAGCTAAACTTCCTTGTAATTGACAAGGATGTTTGTGTTCTTTTTGGCTAGTGGTTTTCCATAAAAGCATTCTCAGTACACAATGCCCTGATCTTGATCTCTGGCTGCTCAGTATCTCTGGGGCCATCTGTGTAAGGGTATAAAAGGTTTTAGCTCAGGGAAAAATAAAGGTTGCTGTTCTTTCACCTGAAAAGAAGCCTCTGTGTCTCAATCCTGGCACCCCCAGCCAGTCTCAGCATCCAGGTAAGCACATGCACAAATCACACACTGAATTAAAGACAGCATCATCAACAAATTGTAGTGATCAAGCTGGAAGAGCACATGTAAAAGACTTGTAAGGATACAGAGAAAAGGAAACACTTGCTCTTTTCTAATGGTAATGCAAACTGGTATAACTCCTATGACAATTAGTATGGTAGTTTCTCAAAATGCTGCAAATAGGTTTACCTCAAGATGCAGCTGTACCTTATTGATATATACTGAAAGGACTCCACCTTACTACAGAAATACTGGCTCATCCGTGTTCATTGCTGCTCTACTCATTAAAGCCAGAAACTAGAAGCACCCCAGATGTTCCTTAGCTGATACTTTTACGCAATTTACTGTTCCAGTGTGAAGAAAAAGTAAATTATAAAATTTTCAGGTAAATAGATGGAGTTACAAACTATCATCCTAAGTGGGGCAGCCCAGATCCAAAGGGACAAGTATTGTTTATTTTCAATTGAATGTGGATATTATCTTTTAAGCTTTTGTTATGTGTGCTACAATTTGAATATTCACAGAGATTAGGTACTTACTAAAGGATGAGGTAGGTGAAGGAATCTCCCAAGGAAGGAAAAATAGGATATAGTTTTAAAGAGACATAAAGGAGAAAATAAAATAGGAGCAAATGGGGAGGTAGTCAGGAGGACAGGACATATGGTAGGTATAACTAACACTACAGGCCTTTTGGAAAAGCCATAGAGAAACCTGCTACTCAGGAAACTTCCTAAAATGTATTCGTATATGAACGGAATCTAAATAGTTGCACCATATAATGGAGGAGACAATGCTTTAACTAGCAATCTTATGCCACAAATAAAACTTCCTCTGCCAAGAATGAGTTACAGCTTATTGAGTCATTGATCAAAGAGGTCCCATGGACACTTTCAAACACCACACACTGTTCTATTGCCAAGGCTATTAGGTGCTCTCTACAACATGATTACCATCAGGCACGGTTTCCGAGAATAGCACTTTTTTTGTTCCATTGAACACAGAGAAGTAAAGGTGGTGAATAAATAAAATCTTGACTTCTACTGAATAGAATTCAGGGTGCTGGAAGATAGTCTGCATACTACCAGAAGATGAAGGAAATCAACAATAACACCCAGCTACAAACTACATTGTGGAACTTCTAGTAGGAGAAGATAAAGTTCTGAAATCAATGCATAACTTTGCTTTGCTTTAAGAAGACATTACAAACTAATCTTTGGAGGTAGAAAAGTTATTTAACAGACACTCATCTCTTTTATAAGCCAATATATTTATATATTAGTGTACATACTAGTATATATAAGTATATATTATATATACTAATAATATATAAGTATATATATATAGTAATAATATATAAGTATATATTATTAGCTAATATATACACATGCCAATAAATATTAGTAAAATTTTACTGGCCAAACAAAAGCTAACTTATTTATTAGGGTCATGCTAAGATGCTTTCTTAGTGGTATTTGTCAGTCATATCTTGTCATATCTAAACTTTTCTAATATCAATCAGTATTTTGCATGATGGAAAAACCAATCTCAAACCACTTGTTTAGGGAGCTCATAGGTAAATAATCTCATTTATAATACCATTCTGATGTATTATTATTCCATCAAGACAATGTCCTCCTTTCTTGAAGGGGATCTAATTAAGTTTGTTTTCCTTTTTAGTGCTTTGGGGAAACTTTTGGGAGAATTTATAGGAGAAAAACTACTGAATTTTCCTTAGGTTAGAAGATATAATTTTAAATAACTGACAGAATTTTTGTTATATTTACGTAAAAAAACATTTTACTTTTTTGAAACACAAAATTTCTGTTTGTAAACTTCTTTAGTTTTTATTACTCTTGCTACAAATTACCACTGAACTAATTTCTTAAAACAACACGTATTTGTTAGTTTAATAGTTCATGATGTCAAAATTTCAAAATTGGCCTTTTTATTCTAAAGTAACTTAACTTCCAAAAACTCTAGAGAAGAAAGTGTCCCTTCAGGAGGTTTTCCTAGACACATATCCCCATCCTTCACACACACATTTAACAGTTTAACAGTTATATGTTCCTCATTGCCTGAGACTTTCTTGACTCTTTTCTGCACTTTCTAGCCAGCCCTTACATTACAGACAATCTAATGTAATATTTCCACCACACTGTTTTCTTCCTATTTTCTTATTGAAAAACATGTTTTCATAAACATATTCTGATTATAGTTTTCCCTTTCCAAACTTCTCTTAGACTTTCCCTACTTTCCTTCCCACTCAAGTGAACACCCTTCTCTCTTTTGATATTAAAAATAAATCTAAGCATCTAAATAATAATAATAAAACAGAGATAAATCTAACAAAGAGTGGAATAGGACAAGAAAATGAACAAACAGAAGGAAAAGGCAATGAAAGAGCACTAGAAACATGGAAGCACAGATATACAGGTTCATATACATAGGACTCCCATGAAAACACAAAACCAGAAGCCATAATATATGTGCAAAGGATATGAAAGGTTAGAAAAAAACCTCTAGAGTTGCCATTGAGTTCATTTTGTGTTGGTTATCTACTGTTCAGCATAGGACACGTCTTCAAGAATCGTTTGTGAGAATTCTTTGGAGAGAATTAAATTTTCATTTGCAAGTAGCAGTCAACTGGAGATAATTTCTCGGTTAAGGATGGGGTATAGTGGCCTCTTTTCTCAGTGCTCTTCCACCTCCGTGGTAGTCCCATGCAGGCCCTGTGCATGATGCCACAGTCTCTATATGTTCATGTGTGGGCCATCTTGCTGTGTCTAGAAGGCCTTGTTTCCTGGTATTATCGATCTGCTCTGACTCTTACAATCTTTCAGCCTTGCCATTTTCAGAGTTGCCTGATCCCTGAGGGAAAGTGTTTAATGGATATATGTAATTTAAGGCTGAGTTTTCCAAAGTCTCCCACTCTCCTTACATTGTACAACTATGGGTCTCTTTATTGTTCCCATCTATGTCAGGAGGACACTTCTCTGATGATGGCTGACCAAGACTCTGTTCTTAGTATAGTAGAATGTAATTAGGAGTCATTTTATGACAGAAAAGTAACTTCTGCTTTCCTCCTATGTACCTGGAGTATTTGGTCTCAGGTTCTTGGTCACTCAAGAAGTATCAGGAATGGATTGTATGTCATGGAGTGACCCATAAATCCAATCAGATATTGATTGGTTACACCCATAAGACTTAAGACATTGTTGCATTAGTGCGTTTTGTGGCCATGTCTTGGTAATTTCTCCTATGGTAATGTTCAGAGTACCTTCTATACTGAAAGTACATGAACACTAGTCTGTAGGGGTGGATTCTTTGGCTATGTGCCAGCTTGTTTTCTCTATAGTCAATGAAATGTGTATGTGTTGTCTTTAGCAATAGGGCCTTACTACCTGCAGAAAGCAACCAACAATCCTATCTTAGTTGGGATTTCCTGTGGGGCCTCTTAGGTCAGCAATCAATCAGATATAATCCATTTCTAGCACTGGAAGCATCAAGACAAGAGAACCTAGTTGGAACTCTATCTGTCCTGTTATTTGGCAATTTAAATTACCTTTATACATGTATATATTTCAGGAATCTTCTAAATTATTAGGTTTCTACAGAACCACTTAAATGTTTCTTAGTTTTAGCTATTCCTCCACATATTTACTTCTTGCCCTCCACTTACCAGTGTGTTATATTCCAAAAATTCTCTGTTATCATGTAAATTACCACAGACTCAGGTTCAAACAATTAGTGTGCTGTTCTCTTTGGGAGTCATTCTTCTAGCTACCATATATACTAAATTCTAGAATGACAAACCTATATAAAAACTAGCCTAAATTTGTTCTAAAAGCATATCTGTCTGACATGACATTTTTCTTGCTGAACTAAATTAAGATTACTGCATATACTTAAGAGACATTAGTTTCTTAAAAATTTTAAACATTTTATTTGTACATTGTATGTGAAAAACTTTTATCATTATTCAAGAACAGTAAAATTAGAGAATATAAAAGTACTTTACATCAGCAACATTTTGTTATCAGTATTTAAAAACCTGTTATTATTACATATTTTGATGTACTTTTTGCAAGCAGTTTAGAAGCTTGAAAAAAACCTTTCAGAACTCTTAAATGGTACTTGTAAAATTATGAAAAATATTGTTTTCTCTCAAATTTTCTTGAGTTCATCACTACTTTTACTTCATGTGTTTGCTCTACCATAGCTCTTTTTCATATCGACAATAGTCTTCGAGAATATATGGAAAGTAATTTTATCACTATAATTTGATGTTTATATGCAATGAAAATCAAATTTAGATATTGTATATACATTTAATATTTATTTTGTTAGACAAAATTCACCTTCAGCCAGATATGTTTTCCATTATAAACTGATGTTCCAGACTTGATGTGTTATTGAATAAAATACTTTGAATTTTTGTCTCTTTACTCATAATTAACTACACTGTGCATATTCTGAGGCTAGAGATTGTCAAGCTATTTGGAATGAAGGAAAAATCAGTCTGGGTGTCACAGAGATTGTATGCTAGCTTTGAGACAACCATCAATCAACCAAATAATATATTATATAGTATAATTTAATATAAAATAATCATAAGATCTCAATGTATAGCTGTTACAATGAAATTTAAAAAGTCTACATTTTGTTTCATCCTAGCATATGATAGATGTGAAGTCATCTTCTAGAAAACAAATGGGCATTATAATCACCAGTTCATAGGATGCCTGCACTAGATTTGCATAAGAAGGGGTGCATTTTTGTTTGTTTGTCTTATTTTGAGACAATGTTTCTCTGTATAACACCTCTGGCTATCATGGAACTCTCTCTGTAGACCAAACTGGCCTCAAATTCACAGAGATCCCCCTGACTCTGCCTCCCCCTTGCTGGGATTAGACATCTACTCCATCTATGAACTACTGAAGCATGTGAAGGGGATAAATGTACAGATCCAAAACTGCAGGATCTCCATGACACAGAACAACAAGAGGATATCTAAGAGGAGCCCTAGAGAGGCCCCAGTGTCTATAGAGTAGCAGAAACCAGAGGCCTTCAGTCATACCAATGACTTGTGGAAATGAACAAGTGTAATTAAAGATGCATGAACTAAAAAGGTAACCTGCATGACTCAATGAGTTACGCTACAGCTTCCATGACAAGATTCTTCTCTCTCTTTTTGTTTTGTTTTGTTTCTGTTCTATTTTGTTTTGTTTTTCTTTTAAATTTGGTGTTGTTTTGTTGGAGGGGGCTGCAAGGGCAGAGAGCAGATTTGAGGAGATGGAGAAATAAGTGGGATCAGAATTATGATGTGAAATCCACAAAGAATCAATAAAAGTTATATAATTGACCTATGGACTTTCAGATATGGAGGTAGTGTGTTTGCTTGGCTCTGTTCCTCACTGCTAAGCCATTTTCTACTAATGAATTCAGAGATAGGAGTCATTGTTTTTAGTTTCATACTGACTTGCAAACCTACCAAACTACAATTCCCAAACTAATGGTCACACAGATGGCTCTGATTAAGCTAAGTGGATCACCCCATGAATGACAACAATGATCAGCATAACAAGATAATCTTAAAATGGATATAATGACACTTATATTTTGACAGTAACCAACAACTGCCTAATTGGATGTAAGATCTGCTGAACAAGATGTACACCATGCCTGAAACTCAAAACCTACCCAACTACATGGGGATAATGAGGTCATAAATGTCAGGAACAAACTTACTACTGTTATTTTCCTAAACCAATAAGATTCCTAACTGCAGTCTAAATACTTACACTCACAAATAAATGTAGTTCTTATCCTCACCAAATAAGTTTCTTTCTGCAGCAGATGGTGCCTGCTACAGAAAGCTACATAAAATAAAAAACAAATGTAGATAACAACAGACAATGAGGTATCCAGGCCCAGTTGATATATCTACAACACAACCATCACAACTAAGGTATATGGACATCACAGAAGATGGTTGGATAAGAGCCAGAGGGTGAGAAAGCCTACTACAACACCAAATCTTCTAGATAAGAAAGCAAAATAATACTAATGAAATCTCAACAATTTGAATGCTTAAATAAGACCTGAATAATGACTATACCAACTGACATGTCAATATAGGTAGGGAAAGTCACAGAGGTCCCCACCGATAGATGAAGAGCTATAGGCAATCACAAACCAAAGAGAGTGGGGAATAAACTTTCCTAGAGAAAAGCACCATAAAGCTTTATTTGATACCAGGTGGTTTGTCCTAAAAATATACATACGAGCAACATCAAAAATAAATAAATAAAACAAATAAGCAATGAATGTGTCACAAAACCTAGTCATGAATCTGGGAAGAGAAGCAGTGTGTATATGTGTGTATTTGTGTGTGTGTGTGTGTGTGCATGATGTGGGGTGGGTGATGGGCATAGAAGGCAAATTAAAAAGGTTGTGAGAGATAGAGTAATCAATATATTATCTGTGTATAAAACTGTCAAAAAACTTAATGAAAATAACATACTACTGTAAGTACTGTGATACTGTGATTACTGTTATGTAAAATACCTTTAAAGTGTTACAAAATAAACCTGTGACTTGTTTAAATAAACACACCCTACTATGGTTTGTCACAAACAAATGGGATGTAATTCCTATTGCCACATTTATAAAAAAAAAAAAAAAAAAAACCTTGTTAACTTAAAATAATCCTTCACTGGTGGTAGTTACTTATTTAATATCTTCAGGTAAGAAAAATGAATAATGGATTAGAAAACCTCATTTTCTGAAATCATAGCTATAGTCTATTTAGATATAATCATATATATTCTAAATAAATCTATAGTGGGGTTAAAAGATCAAAGGCATGTCCTATAAATGAGATCCCATAAGCCAACTTGTGAAGAACTTAAATTTCAAAAGGAGAATAATGATTATAATTATTTGGAGCTTGTTTTATCTATGAAAAGCCCTGGATGCATAATAATACTTGCAAATTGAAAAGTTAATTCAAAATGTGCAAAAATTAATTGTAAATAATAAAGAAAGGTACTCTAACAGAATACACTTAATTAAAACAAGAACTAATTGGAATTTCATATTTTTTTCTTTTTAGGAATTGCTAAGTAATTTTCTTCAGCAATGAGTATCAAATACAGAGTCTTGTACAAGATAGGAAAACTCATGAAATGTATTAAAATGACATAATTATTCCTCCTGTTTCCTTTTTTTGTTAATAAAGTCTTTATATAAATTTACTTGAGGCCCAAAAATGTGAGCCTATTTCCACCTTGTTTGAGAGTCAGAGTTTGTAGGTTGTTCAAAATTGATGACAACAATCAGGGCTACACATCCTGACTCAGGATGTGCTTACTTGGTTCTTTTGATATTAAGATGGTTTATACAAGTAGACCCACTCCAAATTGACAGATGGTCAGGATATGCAAGCATACTTCTGCTCCTTCTATTGTAATGGTTATCTGGGAAGTGGCTATTTTCAGGATACTTGGTCTAGGGTGGCTTCACTGCCTAAACAAGAGAATGCCAATGACTTGGTGTCTCAAAGAATTGAGGCAATTAACTGTTGTCCTTTGTATCATGTTAAAGAAGTCTTTTGTTGACTTCTTCCCTCCTTTGTATTGGGGTATACAAGTGTATAGAAAATTAAATGTGGAAACTTTCAGGGTTCCCTAGAAATCCCTCCTGATACTATCCTATGTTTCTCTTTTATTATTTTTTTCCATGTTTTTATATTCTTTACTAATTTTTCCGATTCCCATGCCCCTACCTTGGGAAGTAGTAATTTTGTCAAGAATGGTCCCTGACAAATTTATAGAGTGAACTAAGAATGTATACCCCTTTTCAGCAATGAGTATCAAATGTAAGGCATAGTATATGATCTTCAGGTCACTACATACCTTTGTTTCCTTTAAGATGGAGAGAGTAGAACAGTAGCATTGTAAAATTCACATAATTCTGCCATATTAGATAATGCATAAAATCAAAGGATTAATCTGTACTTGTGTCCATATACAGTCACTTGTTCAATGAATGTATACAAAATAAATAAACAAACAATAAAACAAAAATATAATTTATTTTGTATACATTCATTGAACAAGTGAATATTTATATTAGATTGCTAATAAGAACGATAAAATAACTTATAAACTATATAAGAATATTCCCAGATCAAACTTTGATTGGTGTGTGCTCAATATGAGGAGAAAGCAGAATCAGTATTCTTGCTTGAATTTGAAATGCTCATCTGAATAACCAGTGGAATTTGACTATAAAAAATACAGATTAATCTAGTTATTTGGGCTTAGGTTTGAATTAATTTCAAAGAAAAATATATAATCTGTGACTTTTTCAGAGTCAACATATTTTGTTGGTTGACATAGGTTTTTTATTTAGAGACTACTATTATTTCTGTAACCGCAGACTAATTTTTACATACATTGATTTATTTTTTAGAGTAAGAATTCATTTTTTTTTGTTTTTTATTTTTTTTTTTTTATTTTTTTTCATTTTTTTATTATTGTTCAAAGAAAAATTTACATTTACTCCCCTTGTTCCCGGCCCTCCCACTCCCCCACTACC
>JAQHUG010000259.1:720502-735381 GCA_028555095.1 Dicrostonyx torquatus | reverse complement strand
ATGGTGAAAGAAAGCTTTGCTGGGTATAGTAGTCTGGGCTTGCATCCATAGTCTCTTAGTGTCTGCAGCACATCTATCCAAGACCTTCTGGCTTTCATGGTTTCCGTAGAGAAGTCAGGTGCAATTCTGATGGGTTTACCTTTATATGTTACTTGCCCCTTTTCCTTTGCAGCTCTTAATATTCTTTTTTATTCCGTATGTTTTATGTTTTGATTATTATATGGCGAGGAGACAATTTTTATGATCCAGCCTATTTGGTGTTCTGTATGCTCCTTGAACCTTAATAGGAATATCCTTCTTTAGGTTGGGAAAGATTTCTTCTATAATTTTGTTGAATATATTTTCTGGGCCTTTGAGCTGGGGTTCTTCTCCTTCTCCTCTCCCTAATATTCTTAGGTTTGGTTTTTTCATGGATATTTTGTGTTACCAATTTTTTGGATTTGTTGTTTTCTTTTATCAGTGAGTTTATTTTCTCTATTGTATCTCCAGTGTCTGAGATTCTTTCTTCCATCATTTGAATTCTGTTGGTTAAACTTGTCTCTGTATTTCCCATTCGTTTATCAAGCTTTTCCATATCCAGCCATCTCTCGGTTTGTGTTTTCTTCATTGTCTCAATTTCAGTTTTCAAGTCTTCAACTGTTTCCTGTACCTGTTTGATTGATTTTCCTTGGTTTTCTAGGGTATCTTTAAGATATTTATTCATTTCTTCTATCTCTTCATTAGTCTTCTCATCTCTTTCATTAAAAGAGTTTTTTATGTCCTCTTTAATGGACTCTATCACTTTCATAATATAATGTTTAAGGTTAATTTCTTCTACTTTTTCTGGATTTGGTTGCTAAGATCTTTCTGTCGCATTATTGCTGGGCTCTGGTGTTATCATGTTGCCTTTCAGGTTGTTGGAAGAATTTTTGGATTGGCGCCTGCCCATCTCTTTCTGCTCCAAAAGAATTAACTGCTATTTGATAGGGGTCACTTGCAGTCTGGATGGCTCTGCAGGCACTGGCTCAGGGCTGCTTGCCATCTGGATGGATCAGCAGGCGCCGGATAAGTCGGCTTGCAGGCTTACAGATGGCTCAGCTTGCGTAGTCCGTATGGCTCAGCAGGGCTGGCTAAATGAGCTTGAAGGCTGAGTCAAAAGGGCAGGTTTGGAAGAGGAAGCCCTCTCTGCTGCACAAAGGGACTCCTGCAGCCTACACTCTCGACTAGTTTTTCCCCCAGAACCCAGCCCGCTGAAGGAAGGGGGTGCTTGCGTGGAAGCTAAGATGAATAAGGAAAAGGACCAGTAGAGTGGGAGAGCCCTCTATGGGGCCAAGAATTTTCAGGGATTGGGGTGTCTCTAGTTCCCTCCCTGGGTCCCTGTATGGCTGGACTGGAATGGACTTACCGGTCCAGTTGGCTCTGCTTGAAGGCTGAGTCAAAAGGGCGGGCTTGGAAGAGGAAGCCTGCTCTGCCGCACCTATAGTACACATTTTTAAGATTTTATTATGTTTGGAATTCTTACATAACATAAGGCAATTTGTTATACTCAAGAATATATGTTGCAAGGAGCCACTTATTAGTTCCCAGCCACCTGGTAAAAGCTAGCTTTGAACTAAAGCAATCACACAGAAATTGTATTAATCTAATCACTGCTTGGACCATTAGCTGTAGCCTCTTCTTGGCTAACTCTGATATTAATTTAACCCATTTCTATTAATCTGTGTATCATCATGTAGCTATGACTTACTGGGTAAAGTTTACAGCATCTATCTCCAGCTACTCCATGGTTTCTCTCGGACTCTGCCTTCCTCCTCCCATGCTATAGGCCAAGCCAGGTTCTTATTCATTAACCAATAAAAGCAACACATAAACAGAAGGACCTCCCACACCATTTCCCATTTCCTGTTTAAACAAAAAGGAAGGCCTTAATTTTAACATAGTAAAATTACATATAACAAAACAGGTATCAAAAAAGAATTACAGTTACAATATGTATATCTACATTATCTTTTATCATAACTAAGGAAAACTATAACTATAAATTCTTCAACTCCATCAAAGACTCCAGAAGGACATGATATTACCTAAGTAAACAGGAAGTATATTGTAAGCAACTTCCAAAGCTCTAGAATTGACAGAGATGTCTCACTGCCTGGACAATCACCCAAAATTTTTCTGTACCATTGGGGCATCCATCTTCACCCTACAGGCCCGTAATATCCAGCAGACTTTTTCATGCAGCAGGAAATTTCGAAGATAGGTCTGCCTATATTGGCAGTCTGCCAGTCACTTTCTTCTGTATTCTGCAGAATGTCTCACAGACTTTTTCATGAACCAGGAACCCTAAAAGATCGTCTCACCTTTAGGCAAGTTCAGCAGTCATTTCTCGGTGGATCTTGCATGTCCATCTCATATAACCAAATTGCGTAAGGAGCCTCTTCGATGCCCATCTTCTTCCTGAAGTAGATTGGTGCTGGCAGGAGCAGATGTATCTCATTATTTGAAAAAGTCCTAAATTTTTAAAACATTTAAATTCCATATTCTGAAGGATTATGAAAAATTTGAAGAATACCTAACAGAAATATATGTCTATATATTGAGAAAACCTAACTAACATGATTACAGTCTTGACTATTATAGATGATTATCTATTAACTTATATTTCCTAATTATACATTATATTTTTATATGAGCTACACAAGCACAATACCTTAATCAAGAGCAGAAATATACATATAACAAGATTGACCTTAAATTTGTATCAATAAACCAAGATCTATACCAATGCAAATCTGTATGACATACCCCCTTTAAATGTAAAGAAGCATTTACAAACAATACTTGAGAATATGGGCATAGTTCTGTCCAAACTTTTTCCTGCTCTATATTGGGTGAAGTAATTTTTTGAGGGGTGTTCAAGGCAACCTTTCAGGAGGTCTTGGTCCAGCAAACCAAAATTATCTGGAAGGAATCCATAGGTTCTCACCCTCTATGGAAACAAAAGAAGACCCTCTTTTCCAAAGCAGCATATCCTTAGATCCATATTTTGAAATCAAGATACCTTTAAAGTATATATGTTTGTTTACCTTAGCAATCCCCAGAATCAAATGTCTCTTTGCAGTCAAAAAATTCAAAGAAAACACAATAATATGCACAATCCAGACTCTGTGAATTTTCCATCTTTACATGGTGTATTTTATTTACTTCTTTAATATATGACTCTCTGTACTCTCTCTCTTTAAAGAATGTTTTATTTTTTAAACCATTTACTTTTTTTTTTTTTTGGTTTTTCGAGACAGGGTTTCTCTGTGGCTTTGGAGCCTGCACTGGAACTAGCTCTTGTAGACCAGGCTGGTCTTGAACTCACAGAGATCCGCCTGCCTCTGCCTCCCGAGTGCTGAGATTAAAGCCGTGCACCCCCACTGCCCAGCTCCATTTACATTTTTTATAACTGTCTATATTCTTTTTCTTCTCTCTCCCAAGTCTACATACTTTAATCCAACACTGTGACACATTTACAGGTCTTTTTTATCTGGATTTGTATTTATTGCATATCTGTAATTATTTTTCTGACCAGAAGCACTTCTTAAAATGCTAAGCACTTACGAATCTAAGCTGAGCCATTACTAGGGTACATATGGTGCCACCTGCTTGCCATGCCCATTCCAACATGGTGGAGCTGCTCACTGCTTCTGAGAACTGCACACACCGCCACACTTCCAGACACACAGAAAACCCATATTGCCATCAAACAAGCTGCAATATTCTGCTCACAAACCCCATCCAAATGTTCAATCTCCCCAAAGAGCCAGAGGTCATGCTGGCAGAATGGCCCTGAAAGCCGGCATTTTAAAACAGCACAGCTTTTTATTTTTCTGTTATAGTTGAGTCAGGAAGACCTCTCTTAAAGGAGCTGTGGCATGCCTCTAGTAAACAACAGGAAGCTGTATTTTTTGTGTCTAGAATTAAACTCTCTCAGGCTTTTAAGTGGATTTTAGTTTGCCATGTTGGCACTAATTTTTTGCAAGGAGCTGCTTGTTAGTTCCTGGCTGCCTGGCTATCTTAGATCCAAAATAAACACATAGAAACTGTATTAATTAAATCAATGCTTAGCCCATTAGCTCTAGCTTCTTATTGGCTAACTCTTAAATTAATTTAGTCAGTTTCTACTAATTTGTATGTCATCATGTGGTTGTGGATTACTGGGTAATGTTCACAGCATCTATCTTTGGCAACTCCATGGCTTCTTTCTGACTCTACCTTCCTCTTTCCATGCTATAGGACAAACCAGTTCTTTACTCATTAACCAATAAAAGCAACACATAGAAAGAAGGACCTCCCACATCAAATATAATCTGTGATGTTCTGTGGTACACAAGACTGATACTCTCAGAATTTTTTACACAATCTACCAGAATGAGTATTAAATTTCAATACTTATACAGAATAATTAATGAGGCATCTAAGTTAGAAATCTATGTCTGATGATACACATTTTATCACTATTTGATTTTGTTTAATTTCAGAATCTATTAAAGTTGATTGTCTTTTACCTTTTCTCTTGATAAAATTGAAGTCCCAGGGTAACTGTTTCAAGGACACATAAGATGAGAGTCAGACAATAATACTAATATAGGATAATTACAATATATCTATAAATAATTAGATTCACATTTAATTCTCTTATAGATGCTACAGAGAGCCCTTTTTCATTATTCTAGGATACGACATTATCCCCAAAAGAAGGTGTTCAGGCTCTTCTTCATGTTGGTAGCCCTAGTTTAGTCAGCTGAAAAATGAGGTTGTTGGATTGGCTCATCACCAAATAATCTTCCAGTTCTAAAATGTTATAATTTCACTCAGATGACAAGATTTCTCCCTTGAGTCTATTATTCTATGATGCCATGTGGCAAGGTTTATAAAAATAAGATATTTCAGTTGGTGTTAAAAATGAGAAATCCTTTAAAGGTCAATCAGACATTTTCACACATTCTGTTCAATGTCAGCAATGATATAAGTATGGATCATAAGGATTAAAAGTAAAAATCAATAGTTCCTAGGTATTTTCTAATAAATGTATACCGTATATTTTGAAGGCTCAAAAAGGAAACAATGCTACATTGGCATTAAAATGGGAATATGCCTAGTATATTTGTGTGCCGTGATGGAGTTGGGGCAAAACAGATGGCAACATGGGGTTACACATTCATTAGACAAGTACAGTTAAATTAATATTTTACCAGCAATCTAACACTATAAATTTTAAATATGGTTAAAATGGTAAAATGATTTTAGATCAATCTGACCCCTTTCCTGCTTGTTCTCCTTTACAGCTTTGTGGTTTCCTTTGGTAGTTTGTTTTTGTTCTGTTTGTAGGTGTTCTTTTGTCATTTTGTTCTTTCACAAGTTTATAATCCAAAAGGTGCATTTGATTACTGTCACCCTGGCCCTCTTCAATTTTTCTCCTACCCTTCTTGTCTTCCCTCCTTTATACATGTCCTTTCCTTTCATTCATTTCTTTCTGCTTCATTAGATTCATTGAATTTAACCAGAATCCTCTGTAGAAACAAGGGTTTTGAACTATCCATTAGATCCTACTGGGTTCCAGTGGTTAAACAACTGAAGACAATGACTATCTCTTCCCCAGAAACTGTTAATGGTCAATAATTCAACAGAAAGGGTAGGGATCCATGAGCCTTTTTCTGATCTATAATTGCTGATGAGCCCGGTTTTGTGTAAGGCAAATACAGGTAGCCCCACCTACTGTGAGGTCATAACTACATTGAATGCATCATGTCCAGAACACAGTATTCCAAAGATTTCTTCTTAACCTCTGGCTCTTACATTCTTTCAACCTCAATAGCATTTGTCGATATTTTTCTTTGTGATGATAGCTATTCTAACTAGGATGATACGGATTCTCAAAGTTTTTTAATTTTCATTAATCTGATGGCTAAATATGTTGAGCATTTTTAGAATACTTGTTGGCCATGTATATTTCTTATTTTGAATAATCTCTGTTTAATTCCCTAGCTAAATTTCGAGAAGATTGTGCTTTTCTTTACTGTTATGGGAATTTTACTTCTTTGATATTCTGAATATTAATCTTCTGTAAGACATACAGCTTGCAAACATTTTCTCCCATTGGTAGGCTGTTTCTGTCACTCAATTAACTGTTTTCTTTGCTGTAAAGAAGCTTTATAGTTTTATGAGGTACCATTAGCTGATTATTCGCCTTATTTCTGAAATCCTGGTGCATTTTCTCAATGGCCTTTTCTGTGTCCATTGAGAGGAAAATAAAATTATTGCACTTGAGTCTATTTATGCAATGTGTTTTGGCTTATTTACTAATTTGTATATGTTGAACCATTTTCCATCTCTGCAAAGAAGCCACTCTGATGATTTTGCATAAATGCTCTTTTTGTTAATGTTTCATGAATTTAGTTTACATTTTCATGGAAATTTTTGTTAGAGATATTGGTCTGCAAACTAATTTTTCAGTTGTTTCTTAGTCTGATTTTGATATCAAACTAATAACCACTTTATAAAATGATTTCAAAGCACTCTTTCATTTTACATTTTACAGAGAAAGTTGAAAAGTTAATGGATTAATACAATCTCACAGGAATCCACATGGGCCTGGACTTTTTTAATTAGTGCTTCAATTTCATCAGTTTTTTTACTGATTTGTTTAAATTATTTATTTTACTTCAGTTTCATTGTGATAAGTCATACACTATTAGAATTTCATCTATTTCTATTAAAATTTCCAATTTGATTGTTTCAACTTACTAAAGGTTTTATTTACAGCATTATTTCAGTTTGTTTTTCTTTAGTTTTTTGCTTCATTGAATTCCATCTTTGTATCTTGAGTTGATTTTATTTTATTCAACTATTTGCTTTCATTCTCTGTGGAGGTCTTTGTATCCATTTTTAATTTTTTTAACATATTATCACTCTTTTGAATTATTTGTCTGAAATTTGTCTAAGTCAATGTCCATTATACTGCATTTACCTGAAATTGATGATTTGGGATGAGAACTGTTGTCTCATTTTATTTATGTTGCTCATGGATTTGAATCTGCAATTGCCTGATAATAGTTAGATTGTTGGTTGAATTTTTTAAAATTCATTTTGGTCATTTTTCATCTTTCGGTAGAATTGTTTTCAATGTTCAGGGAGACTAGATTACAGTACAGTTGACGTGCAGCCTTTATTTATTATGCCAGTATTCAGAGCATTAACCTTTCTTCTCAGTCCTCTCCTGTGCATAGAATATTGCTTAAAATAACAGTTCCTATTCAGATATAGATCCACTATGTAAATGTGGTAATAGTCAGCTGTAAAATAACCTGACACTAATCATTTTAAGGAGCATGGTCATTGACAGTACTGTATGTAGTAATGTATTAGTTACTTTAGAAAGAAAAGGAACAGAAAAAGAAGAAAAAGACAGTATAATTATAAGTACTATTTTAATGATAGAAAACAGAGAAGGGAATCATAAATATATGGGGTAGTAAAAATTTTAAAAAAATGAAGAAGTCAGTTGAGAGAATTTTAATTAATGATACACTAGAGAAGGGGGGGGGCAAGGATATACTCTCTGATAGGAGAACTGTTCTATCGTTCAGGCTGGTAAGGCACAGAGACCCCATGAATTAGACCAGACTACATTCTTTAAAACAGGTAAATGCTTCACATGAAGAACATATATTCAGTCACACTTTTGTGAAGTTTTTTGGTTCCCTGGTTTTGAATGCTGACTTCATCCCCTCTGTACTGCTTACAAATGTCCTGCACACTACTTGCAGTAAATATGGAAGTTCCTGTGAGCTCTGAAGTTGTTTTGGTTTGATTGAAAGTTTTGTTGTTGTTTTGTTTTGCTTTTTTCCCCCGCAGTCTTGCAGTGTTCTTACAAACTGCAAGTTTGTCAAGTTCTGACATGTAGACCTGTATCACTTGGTCTCTGAGTTTTCTGAGAGTGTGGTTTAACAAGCCTCTTGGGCTGGTGACCTTCATGGCAGAAATCTTTTTTGATATGGACGTACCAACTTTCCCCTGCTCTGTCAGTTGCCATTGCTGACACTACATGCCATGCGGAAAGGGTTTTCCCAGATTCTCCTTCTACGGATTGTTGCTGCTGCTACCATGTGCATAATCTTTTTCTAGGTGCTTAGAGTGTGTGGATTTTTTCTGATCATTTTTATGAGCTTCCCACTGATTATTTTGTATAAACTCTGACTGTACCTTAGTATCATTTTCCTTCTTGTGGTTTTGCTGCTAACAAAACTTTTAGTGGATTTTGTTTCCATTCACCAAAACACTTAACTGCTTTTCTTTTTGTTTTACAATTTGTGTAATTAGTTCTACTTCTATATGCTATTTTAACTGAGTATTTTTTGCTCTTCTGTTAAAATTTACCCTGATAAATGTTTTAATTTTCTTGAATTGAAAGCTTACCTTACTTTTAATTTTACTTGTTTTCTAATCCATAGAATTTAATGTAATTTTTCAAATTAATAGTATGTAATAATAGGTGTTTCTTAGTTATCTGCTTATTTTTAATGTTATACTTCTGCCTCTTTTGTTCTTTTATTCATGGCAGTATCTATTTTTGTATGAGTTGATTTCAGATGCCTTGAAAAACTCAAATTTATACTTTCTGAGTGGTGGTGAAGTGTCTAGATGAAAATAGTCTAAAATTTAATGTATAAATTATGCCTTTTGGATCTTTTCTAATTTTTGTACATTTTATCTTAAAGTCTTATATTAATAGTAAGAAAATTTGAAACTTAGTACTCCTTAGTACATGTAAATAACTGCCTTGTTTCTGTATTTAGATGTTTTTATTTTAATTTTCCTTATTCTTTGCCTACTGAAATTATGTATTATGAAGTTTAGTTGTTATTATTTGTATATTGTCTATAGTTCAAAATCTAAAGTTCTTGTAAATTAGGCTATGAATCATAGACAATATACAAAAGGTATATGCATTTTCTCTGGTAACTTGGCACCTGCACAATTACTCCTTTAAAATTTCCCCTTTAGTATTATCTTGTAGCTTTTATAATGAAAAACAATCAATTTATGGTACACAAATAACAATCCCATTATGATACCTTAGGTTCTAATTTTTAGTATCTGAAGATTGTGTTTATATTTTCCTTTTTTGCTATATCTTATGTTTAATTAGTGAAAGTGTCCATGGGTATTGCCTGGGTGCAAATAAGACAGTGCGATCTCTCTGTACTCAGCCTTTGGAGAAGTGTTTCCTTTTTAGTTCATGTGACTTAAGAGTCACTTGGTTGGTGAATGAACTGTGTGTGTCTCAGGTGTGGCAGCCAGGGAGGGGAAGGGAGTTTTCAAACAAGGGCTTCTTTCCGGAGCTGGAGCAACTGGCTGGTCAGGGAATGATTTGGGAGTGGACTGGGGGCAGTGACACCCATTAGGTAACTTACTCATTTCATGTAAACAGAGTTGCTGGTAACTGTGGCTGTTTTCCTAAAACCTGTCTGCCCCGACCCAGGAATCCAAGGTCTGGCCTGCTTCTTCTTTAATAGCACATCCTAAAACATGAATTCACACCCTTTGTGTGGGCTGTGGGCCGATTGTGCGTTTATATTTTTCATAACAAATTATTTCTATTATCTTTACTAACTGTGTATTGTGAGCTTTTGTTAGCAGACACTTAAATTGGAGAGTACTTTGAGATTTGGCCTAAAGGTGTATTTTACTTGGAAATTTTTAATATTTGCTTCTGTTAGTCATTACAGGTTCATTAGGAGTCTAATAAGATTTATGTTAAAATTTTGAGGTTCAGGGTGTCTAGTATATGCAAAGTAGAATAAATTAACCTTCCAAGCCTTATTGTCATGTTCATGGTTCACATATTAATATATATTTTCTCGCCCAGAGACCAGATTAATAAATATGAACATGATTTTCGGCTTTCTCTTCATGCTAGAGCTTAAATTCTATCTCATTTCCCAACCTAATTTCTACTGAAGTTAGTTAAACTTTTTGCTAAGTTTTGTTGGCATTTTGGGTGTTTGTTTACTCCAAATTTTATTCCTACATAGCATTATGGTTAATGAAGCCAGATGTTATTTTAGAGCTATAGTGTTGTAACTATTTATCACTGTGCATCCTATTTTCTTTAAAATTTTCATGTGTAGATTTCTTGTCTTAGGTTGTTGCAAACTCTGTTCTACACTTTTGTTTTATCTTATTGACATTTAATGCGAAATATCTACTGTGGCAGGCTTACTTTTTGGGCAACAATCAGCTTCTAAATCATGATGCAGAGAGTTATTACTTGTTATGAATGCTGGGCCTTAGATTTTGCTCATTTCTTAAGAACTCTTAAATATTAACCCTGTTTCTCTTCATCGATGTTTTGATTCGGGGCCTTTTACCTTTCTTTCCTTGTCTAGTCTTATTCTGTGTCTGGCTATTGCCTGGCTAGCTGGTTGTGTGCATGTCTGTCTCTTTTTCCCTTGTTATCTCTCTCTCTCTCTCTCTCTCTCTCTCTCTCTCTCTCTCTCTCTCTCTCTCTCCACCTCCCAGTCTATATTTTTCCTAGTTATTCTCTCTGCCCTCCAGCCCTGCTTATCCCTCTTCTGTCTAGCTATTGGACATAATTAAACAAATGCGCAATACATCTTTACATAGTTTTAGTAATATTCCACAACAATCTGGGTATTTCACAGCAGAAATTCCTTTAGGCAAATCTCATCCAGTACTGGGTCTGAAACATTCTTCTCTGCTTTCCAGTTCCTGGTATTGCCAAATCTTTGTTATGGATCCTAAAATCCATAACATTTTATGTTCTTTGTGTGCATCCCAAGTAGGAGAGACTACACTAGCCATTTGAAGCTATGAATTTTAGCCTCTAATTAATGTTTTATGTTAAAATTACAATTACATATTGTTATGCAAAATCAACCATCATATCATGTTTATGTATAAAGTTCTTCAAAGTCTACTGTTTTATTCTATAGTATAATAAAATCTAATGTCTTTCAAACTGCATTTGGAATTTGATTGCTAACTACAAAAGGCATTAGTCAAAACTGTCCTGAACCCATGAATGTTCACCTATCTCATTGTCCTCTTTTGAACATTAAAAAATAATTGACTAGGCAACTAAGACATTCTTGGAATAGCTATAAATACTGTAATCCCTTTGTTTGTGAATAGAAAAGTACCAGGGATTTAAATTCAGAGAAAAAGAAATGATTTTCAGGGAATAAAGCTGATATTTATCAAAGTCTTTATAGAAAGGAATGACATTTCCTTACCCATCAATATTTCATTTGTAGAGCAGAACAGTTTGACCTGGCATGGGTAAAAAAAGAAAATGTGCTCACTCTTGGCAAACTAAAAATTGTTTTCTGCAAAGGGCATGCTGAACCCTGAAAATTCTAGGTTATTTTCCTTCTAATAACTACAAAGAGATCAATTTCATCATTAGAGTCCTACCTATTTAGAACCCTGACACAGCCCTGTAGCAATGCGTATTTAATCTCCTTTGTCTTAGCTTTACCCCTATCTTACTGTAGTCTTTGGTCTCACCTTGGTCATCCTTCCTACTGTTCATTAATCTCTATTTGAGCACCTTTCATTCACGGTAGCCATTTTTTTGCCATCTTGCGGATTAAAACACAGTTTATCATGCACCAATTCCTCTATACTTTTTCTGGACTACATTTCACAAGAGTTTCACTTGTTATCCTCTCCACAACCTATCAGAGTTAAGTAAAGAAAATATACTCTTTTGATACTTCTATTGTCATTGTGATTGAATTCCACTGGCCATACTTATGAAATGTCCTCTACATACACAATTGAATATGCAAATTGAAGTAATTAAGTGATACTTATATATTAATCACTATCTTGTTGACAGTGCCTGATTGGTCAATGAAATGACTCAATTTCATATTTTATTTACTATTCATGCTCATGTGCTTAAAAACTATATTTTATATCTTATGTTTATGTTCATATATATATAAATACTCATAATAGCTTAAGTCTTTATACTTTTCTTATTTCTGTGATACTGATATATGCTTTACAAAAACACAAGAGAGAAATCTTGGGGGAGAGACAAGCAGAGAAGAAGAGAGAGAAAGGATGAGAGAAAGAGAGAGAGAGAGAGAGAGAGAGAGAGAGAGAGAGAGAGAGAGAGAGGAGATAGGGGGGAGTGGCCAGGGCCCTTTTAAAAAGGAACCTAGTAAATGTGCACAGGTGCTCTTACTGGATACAGTAAAGGACATAGCCTTTCAGAACCCCAAGAGCAGACAGGTACAGATTCCTGAATACTAACACTTTCTGAAACATTCTGTATTAGAAACTACATTTAAGAATTATCACCATGAAGTCATGCAAAATTTCCTAAGAATCCTATATTTGTGTAGAATAATAACATACCACAGCTTGAATCACAGATATTAAAGGGAAATCTAAAAGTATAATACATAATTATTGAAAGAAAATTAAACATGCAATATAATGACTCTTCCTGCTAGAGGGAAGAATCAAATACACAGGGAGCATTGGTTTCTACTTCAAGTTCTGATCTATATTCATATACATGTGTCTGAGTTCAGATTTAAGTAGTAGAAATTATTATTTTAAGTTGCGACTGATGATTATAGAAAGCCCATGAGAATCAGAATGTTACTCTCTCAATCCCAGGAAGTCAATCAAAATGCAAATGATTAAGCCCGTGACTTAACACTTCTCTCTTTTCATTAAGTGCACTATTGCCATGGGCACATCTTGATTTCAACTGAAGTTACTTATAAGACACCAACCTCCCCTAAGTAAATAAAATTTACCAATATCTTCTCAGGTTGTGTGCCCAAATGTAGGTCCAGGATTATGTTTTAATATTTTTTCCTTCTGTTTCATTACTGTTCTATATTTAAAATAAATTTGTTAAAAAAAGGCATTGATATTTCTGCTTATTTGTTTGCCAGTGTTCAGAGGTACAACGTCTTTGATAAGAAAACTCATCTTTCCTTTAATAAGGGCAAATCATGTGACTTCCATTAAATTAGTGATTCTCAAATGTGACTGCATTTTGGAACCACCTGGGGAGCTTTAAAAAAGGTCTGATGCCTAGGTTGCATCTCTGGAGATTCTGAGGTAATTGGTTCTAAGTTCAGCTTCCTGGGCCTGGGATTTTTAAAAGCTCCCCAAGTGATTCTAATGTGCAGCCAGGGTTGAAAAACAATGCACTAATTAGTAGTATAATAATGAATTGCCTAAGCACAGACAGGACTACAGAGATCAGACTTTACCTACAATAGGGAATCTATATTTTTAAAGAATATTTTCAAGAAATTAAAACTAATAAATTTATATTGTATAATTATATTCAGCCTTTACTTCCTGGAAAGTCTAATGAATGTGGCAATGAATTATAATCATGAGACAATCACTGTTAATTTTGTGTTTATTTTCTTATACAAGTATAAAGTAAACTGAATAAAATTCCTCTATTTATTATCTCAGCAAATATGGGTTAAATCCTTACAGCATATTTCTCAATCTTTTTGCTTTTTCTTCTGTAACATTGTTTATTTACAATGTTTGTTAACTCTAAATAGAAAGGGGACCAATTTAATTTGATTTTGGCTGCTGACTTGCTGTATATTGCTTTTATTATGTTTAGATATGTTCATTGTATCCCTGATATCTTCAAGATCTTTATCATGAATGGGTGTTTCTTTTCTTTCAGTTTATTTATATCATGAATTGCATTGATAGATTTTTGTATGTTGAGCTATTCCTGCATCTCTGGGATGAAGCCAACTTGATCATGGTGAATGATTTTTTAAATTGTGTTTTTGGATTTGGTTGGCCAGTATTTTATAGAGTATTTTTGCATCTATGTTCATAAGTGATATTAGTCTGTAATTCTCTCTCTTGGTTGAGTCTTTGTGTGGTTTCAGTATCAGGGTAACTGTAGCCTCATAAAATGAGTTTGACAATGTTCCTTCTGTTTTATTATGTGGAACACTTTGAGGAGTATAGGTTTAAGTCTTCTTTCTTTAAGTTTCTGGTAGAATTCTGCACTGAAACCATCTGGCCCTGGGCTTTTTTTTTTTTGTTTTGTTTTTGGGTTTGTTTTTTTTTTTGGGGTTCAGAGGTTTTTGATGACAGCTTCTATTTCCTTGAAGTTTATAGGTCTATTTAAACTTTTAACCTGGTCTTGATTTAATTTTCGTATATGGTATCTATCCAGAAAATTGTTCAGTTCTTTTATGTTTTCCAATTTTGTGGAGTACAGGCTTTTATAGAATAACATAATGATTCTCTGGATTTTCTCATTGTCTCGTTATGTCCCCCATTTCCTTTCTGATTTTCGTAATTTGTATGTTCTCTCTCTGCCTTTTGATTATTTTGGGTAAAGGTTTGTCTATCTTGTTGACTTTCTCAAAGAAGTGACCCAAAAACTCTACCAGGGAACTTCTACAGCTGATTAATACCTTTAGAAATGTGGCAGGATACAAAATCCGCTCAAAAACGTCAGTAGTCTTCCTATACACAAATGATAATGAAGCTGGGAAATAAATCAGAGAAACATCACCTTCCACAATAGCCACAAATAGCATGAAGTATCTTGGGCTAACACTAACCAAAGAAGTGAAGCACCTATTTGACAAAAACTATAATTCCTTGAAGAAAGAAATTGAAGAAGATACCAGAAAATGGAAAGATCTCCCATGCTCTTGGATAGGTAGGTTCAACATAATAAAAATGGCAATCTATAGATTCAATGCAAACTCCACCAAAATCCCAACATAATTCTTCACAGAACTTGAAAGAACAATAATCAATTTCATATGGAAAAACTAAAAACCCACAATAGCCAAAACAATCTT
>JAQHUG010000259.1:671208-708938 GCA_028555095.1 Dicrostonyx torquatus | reverse complement strand
TTCTTTGTGTCCATTTAAGCAGTCCAGGCAAGAGCAGTTTCTTGCCCAAATGGCTAGCAAACTCCATAAGTAGCCTCTTTGATGCCCATCTTCCTATGGAAGCATGATTGGTGCTGTCAGGAGCAGACATGTCTCATTGTCATGAACCCTAATGGCATTTTCTTTAGGGTAGGGAAATTTTATTACATGTTCTTACTGAATATATATCTTTTTCTTTGCCTCTTTTCTTGGCATGTGTTTCTTTGTCTTCCTGTATAGCTATTTTTCTTAGATTTAGTCTCTTCATAGTGTCTCATAACTCAGTTCTGTATGATTTATTTCATTTCATTTTAGATTTAACATTTTCTTTGGTCAAGGTATCCATTTCTTCTATCATGGCTTCAATGCCTGAGTTTTCTCTTCCATCTCTTACATTCTGTTGTCAAGTTTGCTTTCAGGAATCCTGATCAAGTTTCTAATATTTTCATTTTAAATTTCCCTAAGTTACTGTTTTCTTTGTTGATATTATTTCTACTTGCAGGTTTTGAACTGTTTTGTTTCCTTTTGCTGTTTGTGTCTTTAATGATTTCTTTAATGTTTTAAAGGATTTAATAATTTCCTCTTTAAGGACATCTATCATATTCATAAAGGCTATTTTAAGATCTTTGTTTTGTATTTCAGCTATTTTGCAATACTCAGGACCTGCTAAGTTAGGGTTGCTAGGCTCTGCTGGAGAAATATTATCCTGGCTGTTTTTTATTATGTTTCTATATTCTCTTTAAGGCATCTGTGTTTGTGAATATTGTAGTACTAGGTGTTGATATCTGCTCTTCTCTTTGTTGGGTAGGTGTGTTAATCCATGATTTCTGTTACCCTATCTTCTTTCCAGGAGCATGTGGTGGCTGTGTGTTGCTTCAGAGAAAATTATTATGAGATCCCTCCAGGCGTGACCACTGGGGGGGGGTTACAAGTAAAATGTATTGGGAGTTGCCTCTTTGGAATGGGGATGGGTGAGGAAGGATGAGCTGAGCAGATACACAGGACGAAGGAAAGCAGGCTGTTCCACCAGGAACTTCTTAGCTCCCTGGTACTCAGGGCAGAGAGTGAGGAGAGGCTACTACACTTAGTTGGCTACAGTGCTGGTGATGAGACTAAGAAATTTCATATGGAGGAGAGGAGGGAGAGTGAAGACCTGAAGCTTGCCTACCTGCTTCTCTGGCCTACTTTCTTCCCTGTCAGGTGGGTTAATAGAGAAAACCTGCTGGAGTTGGAGGCTGGGAAAACAGAATGAGTGGGAAGAATGTTAGAGGAGAAAATCATCATGATCTACTGGAAAAGCAGGCAGAGAGAAAGGGAAGACTTCAACAGGGGTCTGCTACACATATGGGCATGAGACTGGGTATTGGATTTGGAACAGAGGAGGGAATGGTGAAGATCTGCAGTTAGGCTACCTGTTTCCCTGTCGGTAGTAGCCTGTGGGTTCCCAGACAATGCCTTCTGGCATTGAGGACTAGAATGAAGTGGGGTGAGGAAAGATTGGAGAAGAAGATCTGTGTGTTCCATTGGAGGTGGGAGTAGGAAAGGAGGCAAGGTTTCAGCATGTGGTTGCCTAGAGAGCTAGGGGAGTGAAAGGGAATGGGATTTGGAGGAGAGGGAGGGAAAGGTGAAAAGCTGCACTTAGCCTACCTGTTCAGTGTACAGTCAAATGAAAAGAAACCTCCCAGTGCCAGATAATAAAAAGAAAATAATATATTCAATTCTATCTTCTATGAAAGTTTCTAATGTTTACATCAAATCATTTATTTGTATTATTTCTGTTTTTATTAAATTTATGTTTGAAATAATCTTTTTGATTTTACATACCTATCCTAGTTCCCACTCCCTCATCTCCTGCTGCTTCCCCTTCTCCCACTCCAGTACCCCATCCACTCTTCAGTGAGGATGAAGCTTCCTCTAGAGAGTCAACAAAGGCTAACATACCACTTTGAGGCAGGGTCAAGGCCCTTCCCCCTATATTTAGGCTGAGCAAGGTATCCCTCCAAAAGGAATGGATTCCAAAATGCCAGTACAAGCAGTAGGGATAAATCCTAGTTCCACTGCTAGTGTCCACACAGACTGCTCCAGCCACACAACTCAGTCACATTCAGTGAGCCTAGTTTGTGCTTATGCACACTTCCCTGCTATTAGTCCAGAATCAATGAGCTCACTAGCTTAGGTCAGCTGGTATTGTAGGTATCCTCATCACAGTCTTGGCCCCTTTGCTCATATTATCTCTCCTCCCACTGGTCTCTGGAAGCTTGATCCAGTGCTTAGTGGTGAATCTCTGCATCTGCTTCCATCAGTTGCTGGATGAAGGTTCTATGATGATAATTAAGGTAGTCATCTGTCTGATTACAAGGAAAGGCAGTTCAGGTACCCTCTCCACTGTTGCTTAGCGTCTTAGCTGGGATAATTCTTGTGGATTCATGATAATTTCTCTACTGCAAGGTTTCTCTCTAACCGTGTAATGGCTCCCCTTATCAAGATATTTCTTTCCTTTCTCTCCCTATCTATCCTTCCCTCATCTCAACCATCCTGTTCCCTCATGTTCTACTCCCCATTCTGCTCTGGTCTCCCTTTTCTCCCAAGTCCCAATTTCCTCAGGAGATCTTGTCTAATTCCCCTTTTCAGGGGGATCCATGTATGTCTCTCTGAGAGTTCTACTTGTTTCCTAGATTCGCTGGAATTGTAGCCTATATGTTGGTTATCATTTGCTTTATATTTAATATCCACTAATGAGTGAGTACATACTAAACGCTAAAAAACAATGACATCTTGAAATTTGCATGCAAATAAATAGAGTGAGAAAAAACACCCAGAGTGACATAACACAGGCCCATAAAGACAAACATGGTATTTTTATTATTTCTATAAGAAATATCAGTCCTTCATTCATTTTGAATCTTTAAGTAATTCTCTTTTATTCTCCTCTCATACAGTACATTCAGAGTGTAATTTTCTCTCTTTCCACTCCGCTCAGTGCCTCCTCACTTCCCCTCTCTTCCAGATCCATACCTCTTCAATTTCCCTTCAGAAAAAGCAGGTCTCCCAAGGATATCAACCCAAAACTGCATAAAAAGTTACAATAAGGCACAGGTCCTCATAGAAATCATGACACAGAGACTTCTTATTAGTTATGAATGCTTGGCCCAGCTTAGGTTTGTTTTAGACTAGATCTTTTAACCTAAATTAACCTTGCTGCTTTTTATTTTTATTTCTCTATAAAATATAAAATATTCTACTGCTTCTCATGTATGTCTGGCTGGCAGCTGCCTGGCTTCTTGCCCTGGAATGTACACCTCTTTCTCCCTTGTTCTCTTCTCCTTTTTCTCCTCCTCCTCCTCCTCCTTCTTCTTTCTTCATCTTCCAAGCCTATATTTCTCCTCCTTTTTATTATTTTTGCCTCCTAGCCCCACCTATCCCTCTCTTGTCTAGACATTGGTCATTCAGCTTTTTATTAGAACAATCACATATCTTAGATATACAAGACGAAACAAATGCAACACAGCTTTACATAATTAAACAAATGCAACATAAGCTAAGGAAACACACTTTTACAAAGTTAATGTAATATTCTGCAGTATAAACAAAAGTAATACATCTTTACATAATTTAAATAATATTCCACAAGACAGCACCTACTCTAATTGTTAGGATTCCCACAAGAACACCAAGGTACACAACCATAGCATATGTGCAGAGGACCTAGGTCAGACCTATACAAACTCTATGATTGTTCCTTCAATCTCTGTGAGTCACTATGAACCCTACTTGACTCTGTGGGCCTGTTCTCCTGGTATACTCCACCTATCTGACTCCTACAGTCCTTTCTTCTTCTGGGTTTCCCAAGCTCCTCCTAATGTTTGACTGTGGGTTTCTGAATCTGTTCCAATCAGTTGCTGGATGAAACTTCTCTGATGACGATTGGGCTAAGTACTGACCTTTGAGTATGTGAGTATTGCAGAATATTATTAGAAACCATTTCATTAACTTTTCATTTTTTCAAATCATGTTTGGTTCTATCCTACGTCTCTTTGATATCCAGCAACTGGTTCCTGGCTCTCCAGGCAGTTACAGACTTGGGATCCCTCCTGTAGCATGGGTCTTAAATTGAGTCAATCATTGGTTGGCTTACTTCCAAGATTTCTGTGCCATGATTACCCAAGTTCATCTTGCAGACAGAACAAACTGTAAGTTGAAGTTGTTGTGGGTGAGTTGGTGTCCCAGTTACACTACTGGAAGCTTTTCCTGGTTACAGCTGATGGCTGGTTCAGTTCAATATACCCCATTACTAGCATTTTTCCCTAGCTTCACTCTTTTAGATTCCTGGGAGTTTCTACTACATACCCCAAATGGCAACTATCTAAGTTACAGTTTCTCTTGCTGTGGAGAACTGTTATGAGCACATCAAATCTGATAAAGGAACACATTTAATTGGGGCTTGCTTCCAGTTTCAGCGGTTTAGTCCATTATAGTCATGGCAGGAAGCACAATACATGCAGATATGGTGTTAGAAGAGGAGCTGAGAGTTCCATAGGCAGAATGAAAGGAATGCCCTACTGGGCATGGCTTGAGAATATGAGATTTCAAAGTTGACCTCCAGTGAAACTCTTCCCCTAACAAAGCCACACCTACTCCAACAAGAGTACTCCTAACAGTGTTTAGTCACTATTGGCCAAGTATTCATATGAGTCTATGGAGGCCATTCATATTCAAGCTACCACACCACCAAGTTCCTTCCAGTCCTCTCTGCCAGTATTCTTTCCCTCAATCAATAACTTCTCCCCTCACCCACTGATCAATATCCCCCAGCCAATCCATTAAGTCTATTCTATTTCCATTCCAAGGGAGATCCATGTGATCCCCTTTGAGCCCTCATTATTTACCCTCTTGGAGACTGTGGGTAGCAGAATGATTATGCTTTACTTAACAGTTAATATCCATGTATAAGTGAATACATAACATCTTTGTCTTTTTGGGTCTAAGATACATCACTTGGGATGATTTTTTCTGGTTCTATCTATTCGCCTACAAATTTCATGATGTCATTTTTTTAAACCTGAGTAACATTCCATTGTGTAAATGTACCACATTTCTGTTTATCCATTCTTCGGTTGAAGGACATCCAAGTGATTTCTCATTTCTGGCTATTATGAATAAAGCTGCAATGAACATGATTAAGCAGGTGTCTATGTGGTAGGATGGAGCATCCTTTGCATGTATGCACAAGAGTGGTATAGCTGGGTCTTAAGGTCCATATATTCCCAACTTTCTGAGGAGCTACCATATTGATTTCCATAGTGGCTGTCCAATTTTGCCCTCCCACCATCAGTAGTGGAGTATTCCTCTAGCTCCACATCTTCACCAGCATGAACGGTCACTTGTGATTTTGAACATATCCAAAGGTGTAAGATCTGAAATGTGTAATAAACCAAGTATGCATAGGTGTGTAGATTTATGTCTGGGTCTTTGATTTTATTCTATTGATTAATGTGTTTATATTTAAACCAATACTATGCTTTTTATTACTAAAATTGTGTTGTAGTCAGTCAGGGATGGTGATACCTCCAAAAGTTCTTCTATTGTACAGAATTGTTTGACTAATTTTGTTTTTTGTTGCCTTGTTTTGAATTTCCATATGAACTTTATTCTTTCAAGGCCTGTACGAATTGTGTCAACATTTTGATGAAGATTGTGTTGGATTTGTAGATTGCTTTTGGAAGGATGGCCATTTATTCCATGTAATCCTTACTATCCACGAGCATGGGAAATCTCTCCATATTTTGATATCTTCTTCAATTACCTTCTTTAAGTACTCAGAGGCTTTATCAGACAGGTCTTTCTCTTGCTTGGTTAGATTTACCTCAAGCTATTTTACAGTTTTTGTGGCTATTTTGAAGTATGTTGTTTGCCTCTTTTTTTTTAGCTCTTTTGTTATTTATATATAGGAGGGCTGCTAATTTTTTTGAGTTAATCTTGTATCCAGCATTTTACTGAAAGTCTTTATCAGTTATAGGAGTTCCCTGGTAGAATTTTTTGGGTTGCTTATGTATACTATCATATAATCAGTAACTAGTGATACTTTGACTTCTTCCTTTGTGATTTTTGTCCCCTTTATCTCCTTTTGTTGTCATAATGCTCTAGATACAACTTCAAGTACTATATTGAATGGATATGAAGAGAGTGGACACCCTTTTCTTGTTCCTGATTTTAGTTTAATTGCTTTTAATTTCTCTCCATATAATTTTATGTTGGCCATAACCATATTGTACATTACCTTTATTATGTTTAGGCAAGTGTCTTGTATAATTTTTCTAATATTTTTTATCACAAAGGGGTGTTAGATTTTGGCAAAAGCTGTTTCAGCATCTAATGAGATGATCATGTGGGTTTTTACTTTCAGATTGTTTGAAGAGTTCATTTAATTGGCAGAATTTTTTATGTTGATCCATCCCTGCACTGCTGGGATAAAACCTACTTTATCATGGTGGATGGTCTTTATTATGTGTTCGTGGATTTGGTTTGTGAATATTTTACTGAGTATTTTTCTGTTCAGTTTTTATCTGGATAATCTTTTCATTGGAGTACTATCACTATCAATGTTTGAGAATCAGTGTGTGATTTCAGCTTTAGTAATATTTCTTTTTACAAATGTGGGTGACCTTGTGTTGGGGACATAGATGTTTAGAATTGAGACTCCTGAGTTAATGTGTATCTTTGGTGTTGATGTGAGTCTCCTGTATGCAGCAGAAGAAAGGATCCTGTTTGGGCATTCATTCTGTTTGTCCATGTTCTTTTATTCTGGAATTGAGTCTCTTGATGCTGAGAGATATTAGTTACAAATGATGGTTAGTTACTATTGTTTTGATGGTGGTGGTAGTGTCTCTCTCTCTCTCTCTCTCTCTCTCTCTCTCTCTCTCTTCTCTCTCTCTCTCTCTCTCTGTGTGTGTGTGTGTTTCTTCTCTTTGGATTTAGCTGGGCTGAATTTATTTATTGCCTATTTTTATGGCAAGTTAATGTCCTTGAGTTGGAATTTTCCTTCTAATAATACCTTCTGTAGAGCTGGATTTGTGGATAGATATTGTTTAAATTTGATTTTGTCATAAAACATCTTATTTTCTCCATCCATTTTGATTAAAAGTTTTCTTGGATATAGTAGTATAGGCTGGCATTTGTGGCCTCTTAGTGTCTGTAAGACATTTGTCCAGGCTTCTCTGCCTTTTTGAATCTTTGTTTTTTTCTTCTTTTTTTTCTTGTTAAAAGAAAAATTTACATTTACTCCCCTTGTTCCCGGCCCTCCCGCTCCTCCACTACCCCACCGCCCTCCCCCTGCTTCCTTAAGATGGTGCAGGATACCCTGTCCTTAAGCAGTCCAATATAATTCTAATAGGTTTTCTTTATATGTTTCCTGAACTTTATCCCTTGTAGCTTTTAATTTTCTTTGTTCTATGGGTTTAATATTTTGATCAGTATGCAGTGGGGGAAACATTCTTTTCTGATCCAAACTTCTTGCTGTTCTGTGTGCTTCTTGTATTTTTATAGGCATATCCTTCTTTAAATTAGGACAACTTTTTCTATGATTTTGTTAAATATATTTTCTGGGTTTTTGAATTGTAATTCTACTCCTTCAAGTCCTATTAGTCTTATGTTCTGTCTTCTCATAGTGTTTCAGATTTTCTAGATGTTTTGTGTAAGAAATTTTTTTAGACTTAGCATTTTCTTTGATCAATAAATTTAATTTTCTATTGTATTTTCAATTTCCAAGATTCTCTCTTCCATCCTCTGCATTTTGTTGGTGATGCTTGTGTCTGTAGTTGCTGTTTGTTTACACAATTTTTTTCCATTTCCAGAATTCCCTCAATTTTTGTTTCTTTTATTGTTTCTATTTCCATTTTCTTGTCTTGAACACTTTTATAAATTTTCTTTGTTTTTGATTGGCTTATTTGTCTTTCTTTAATGGATTTCCTCATTTCTTCCAATCTGTGTCTTTTCCTCAAATTCTTTAAGAGTTGTATTCACTTCTGCTTTAAAGGCTTCTATAATCTTTATAAAGTTGGTTTTAAAGTCTTTTTCTTGTACTTCAACTCTATTGGAATACTCAGGGCTTGCTCTAGTAGTATCACAGGGCTCTAGTGGTGACATATTACCCTGGCTATTGTTGATTGTGTTCTTACCCTGGCATTTAGGCATTTGTGTTTGAAATAATTATAGGCCTAAGTGCTTATTTATGGGCTTTTCTTTGTTGGATGGCTGTTTTGTTCCTTGGTTTTGTTTCTTCTCTTGTCTTCTGGCCTGTTTATTTGTTGTTGAACAGGGTATCTCTATGAGTTTTGGCAGCTGAATTTCTGGTAGGTAGTGTGGTCCAGTGTGTCTCCACCAGAGTTGGGTGCTGGAGTTCTGGGAGCCAACATGGACTCTGGTTGAGTAAAATTCTTCACAGATCTCAAAAGAACAATGCTCAAGTTCATATGGAAAAACAAAAATCTCAGGTTAGCCAAAACAATTCTGTACAACAAAGGAACTTCTGAAGGCATCACAATTCCTGATGTCAAATTCTACTATAGAGATACAACAATGAAAATAGCCTGGTATTTTCATAAAAGCAAACAGAAGAACCAATTGAATCAAATTTAAGATACACTTACGAGTACCTGATTTTTGACAAAGAAGCTAAAAATGTAAAATGGAAAAACAAAACATATTCAACAAATGGTGCTGGCATAACTGAATATCAACATGTAGAAGAATGAAAACAGATCCATATCTTTCACAATGAACAAAATCTCAAGGTCAAATGGATCAAAGACCTCAACGTAAAACCACCCATACTGACCTCACAGAAGAGAAAGTGGTAAGAATACTTAAACACATTGGCTCTGGAGACCACTTCCTAAATATGACCCCAATAGCGCAGACACTAAGAGCAACAATTACTAAATTGGACCTTCTGAATCTGAGAAGTTTCTGTAAAGCAAAGGACATGGTCAACAAGACAAAATGGAATCTTATAGATTGGGAAAAGATCTTCACCAACCCAACATCAGTCAGAATACTGATCTCCAATATATACAAAGAACTCAAGAAACTTGACATCAAAAGAACAAATAATCCAATAAAAATTGGGGTGCAGACCTAAACAGAGAACTCTCAAGAGATAAATATCAAATGGCTGAAAGATACTTAAGGAAATGTACAACACCCTTAGCCATCAGAGAAATGTAAGTCAAAACAACTCTGAGATTTCATTTTATATCTGTCAGAATGAACAAGATCAAAAACACTGATGAAAGTTGATACTGGAGAGGAAGTGAGGTAAGGGGAATGATTCTCCATTGCTGGTGGGAATGCAAACTTATACAGACCCTTTGGAAATCAGTATGGTGATTTCTCAGAAAATTAGGAAACACCCTACCTCAAGACCCAGAAATACAACTTTTGGGTATATATCCAAAGGATGTCCAACATTCCTCAAGGATATGTGCTCAACTATGTTCCTAGCAATATTGTTTGTCATAGCCAGAACATGGAAACAACCTAGATGCCACTTGACTGAAAAATGGATAAGAAAATTGTGGTACATTTACACAAAGAACTACTACACAACAGTGAAAAATAATGGCATCTTGAAAATTTTATTCAAATGGAAGGATCTAGAAAAAAATTGAGTGAGGTAACCCAGACCCATAAAAGAAAATATAATCTGTACTCAATCATAAGTTGTTTTTAGACATAAAGCAAATGAAAACTACCAACCCACATTTCATAACCCCAGAGAAGCTACTAAACAAAGAAGAACCTAAGAGAGATATACATGGATCCACATAGGAAGAAGAAAAAGACAAGATCTACAGAGTAAATTGGGAGTGTGAGGGTCACAAAAGATGGTAGAGGGGAGTGAGAAGAAGGGAGGGGAACAGAGAAAAATGTATCACTCAATAAAAATCACAAAAAGAAAAGTAATAAACTACCTATACAAAAGGATGTTCAAAACAAAAAAGGGCATGGATGGTGATACATGCTTTTAATTTCAGCACTCTGGAAGCAGAGACAGTCATATCTCTGAGATAGGTCTACACAATGAATTCTAGACCAGCCATAGCTACTGAAAAAGGCCCAGTATGAAAATAACATAAATCAATAAGAAATGAATAAGACTAATTTCCTTGCTTGTAGAGACCCCAATTTAAGTTCTCAGCACTAAAAAATCAATCAATCAATCAATCAATCAATCAATTCTTCCATGGTTATATTATGCAATTCTATTATTTTTATCATTATAATCTATGCCCTTATTACTAGCAGATATTGCATTTGAGCTTCCCTTTTAATAAGATTCTCCAATTTATGTTACATATTGACAGAGATTTTCTAAAGTTGTACTGTCTGTCTTATACCAATAATGTAGCTCCTAGCCACACAAAGCCCTGTCTTTTTAAATTAGCTGAAGTGGAAAATTAAAAGTTTAATTATTCACTCTTACTAGCCGCATTTCAAATATACAATGATCATGTATGTGTCTAGAAGCTATCATGTGGGTTACTACAAATAATGAAAATGTTTATTATTTCACCACATTCTCCTTTGCAGCGCTGGTTTTGGTGTGTTTGTATTTTAAATAACTGGAAAAAGATAAGTTTTAAATAGATAAAAGTGAAAATAGACCATAGTAACTGAAATTGCTTCCTTGTTGGCTATAATTCATAGTGCCAGAAAGTGTTATGCAGGTTGCTAGGAAAAAAGACATCAGTGGCCTTCCAGAGCTGGACTCTGCATTCTGTTAACACCAACCTACAAGGCAAAATGTGTCCACTTGTGCAATAGTAGCATGACTATTATGGAGTGAATAACTGTTTTCTCGGTGGTGTTAAGGCCTGCCCCACAGGAAGGAACATTATGCTTTGTACTATACTCCTCATCAAAAGCCCATAACTGAGGAAATCACAGGCCCTGGGGTAGAACCAAAAAAATGTTATTTTGCTTAATAATCATGCTGTAAAATTTCCTTCTAAACATTTGTGATTATACCTTAAGCTTGATATTCTTATAACCTTGGTAAAATAAGCTTGTTTTCATTAAGCAGCAGTCTGTGGAGAGATTCATAATTGTCCAATGTGCTGAGAATAAGTGACTAAGGGTTCAGCCCCACATGAGACATCTTTCTCACATGTCTCTCCAAAACAGTACATTCCCTTACTGAGTGATTATTGGTAGTTGATGGTTGCTGGGGGAGGGAGAATTATTATCATTTTGAAATGTTTGGCCACTGGTAGATTTCTCATGCTGTAGTGGATAACCTCACATGTATAGTCACCTAGGCAGCCAAAATGACATGTAGATGTGAGGTGGCTATGGTGAATGTGATTTGTTAGAATGGAGTGATAAAATAGGGGGATAGATATGATCATGTTTCATTTTTCTATGTGTATGACACTCCCCCAAATAAGAGGAAATTAATATTAAAATACAAGAAAAAAGAAAACAGATCATAGAGATTTCTGATATATATATATATACATACACACATATATCCAACAAACAGGATTATGGAGTAATTACTTTTTCACAAACATATCTCAAGCAGGTTTTGAAGGAAAAAATATTTTCCTGCTTTATATTCGGAAAAGCCTCTTTCTTCCCATCCTGTACTCATGCTAAAGGCATCTCTGGACTGCGCTCAAGTAGCACTGCTCTTACAAGATGCTTCAGGGAACAGGAATTTACTCCCTCTACTTAAGTCAGAAGGATAACTAGGAAGTTTGCTGATTTAATTTTTGAGACAGGTCTTAAGGCTTTGCCTCTATTTGCAAAAAAAAAAAAATGTCCTCAGGGGTTGAGTGACTCACCAATCCCAGATATGCAACTGCAGGGACACCTTGTTAAAATGCAGCAGCCTATCACAGCCTAAGGTTGTAACTTCTGACATTAATATTCCTGGAGTGAAGGATGCTTGGATGTCCTCTTTTCCTTTTAATTATGAAAGCCAAAATAGGAGCATTTTGTTTTAAGGCACCCTTGAGCATTCCTACCTAGAACTTGACAATAAATGATCTGCTACTTAAAAATTCTGTTACTAAAGGATGCTTTCATTCTTACCCAGTGCCTTGGTTTCTAATATACAAATAAGTCTCTTTTGCATAGGAGTGAAGTGTATTGCTGCTTCGGAATAAAATTCAATAACAATGACATATGTATTGGGTGATATTTTAAACAGAAAATTGATAGAAATTCTCTTTTCTGAAGTTTTCATATTAAAAGGAGTGTTAAACTCTACCATGAGCATATAAGTCAGAAAGGAATCTGAGATAAGATCCCTTCAAACAAAATGGTCAGCTTTCCTCCTTGTCATTTAGAATGTATAATTAGTCTAAATGGGAAATTGAGTTTTAATCTTAAGGGCAAATTTATTTAACCTATTTTTCCAAATCATAGAGGCATATATTTAGTATATATACACCAGCCTTAGTAGATATTTGAAATGATAAATATTATAAAATACATAAAAGCTTAATATTTTCTAACAGATTTATATAAACATACATTTCAAAAGTCCTGCTTTGTCTCATAAAGATATGTATAAGTACTAAAACAAAGTTTTGTGTTCAAATATAAAACCTACAGAGTGCTTACTGTATGAGTGTTTTATGCTGATTGGTACATTTACAAAAATTGCCTAATCCCATTAAATTAAAGCAATTCAAATTTACAAAAGAATCAAAAGTGATGGGTTATCCTTAATATTCATACCTGAAAAAAATCATGATTTTCTTTCGCCTGGACAGAAATTTGAAAACATGGAATGTAATTTTCCAGTTCAACTGATGTTATACTAGATTTCCCTTAAAAGGCAGCTGATTCAAACATTCCCAACCACTCAATAATGCTCCCAACAGATGGGGAAAGAACTTAAAACAAATGTTTCAACTGCTTAACAATTATTTACAAATAGTAACCCAACCTGGTTGTAAGTTCAAGCCAAATATCTGCTATAGCTGCCAAACAATATTTGCTTCCTTTCCAAAATTTAATTATTTCTTTTCATACTGAAGAAAAGAAAATATCTCTTGACTCACTTCATTATATTATGTGGTACATGTGGGAATTCACTTTTTATATTTGCAAAGTAGGTCAAGGCAATTTACAGACATGGTTAAAGAAAAATATGTGGTGCAAACTATCTTTGTCACAACACATTGGTTTAATTACTTAGTAGTGTTGAGTTTAAACCTAGAACTTTGAGCATATGAGAATGTCTATTATAGGACAGTAGGTGGAGGGGAGAACAGAAAGATAGATCCTTAAAGGTGACAAATGGAAATGAAGATTCAAGTATAAATTCCGGATAGAATTCTTTGTCTGCTTAAAATTAAGATTATTTGTTCAAAATGTGAAGTTAGATAAGATAATAACTGGAATTTAAACTCTGATAGTCATATGGAGTTTAAATAATTTTGTTGTGTAGTCACTTATGTTATAAAGTAATTATGTTTCAGTGACAAATAAAAGATAAAGTAAGTGACCTTTATTTATGTGCAAAAAAACTGTCTGAATTTCATTTAAAATTTCTATAGATATAGGTTAGGTGTCTGTAAATGTATTTTAAATAGGTAAATTGTGTGTGTTGTATATATTTAATGCATGAATTCTGGTGGTGATGATGATGATATAGATACTGTATAAAGTCACTCAGTACCTCTTTACAAAACATCATTTCAGAAGTTGACCTTCTGAATGCATTTGCATCATTATTATTCGGTTCAAGTATTGACTTAAATGACATTTACCAACCACCTTAATTCAAATACTAAATAATGCAGAATATTGTTCTCTAACACAGTTCATTTGAGATTATTCAGCATTTGTTACAGAATGCTTACGAACCTCCTGAAGTAATGAGAATGATATAACAAATCACTAGATGCCCATTACAAAGTTCCAACAATTACTAACTTAAAGGAGATTGGATGTTGTCTAAACCAATGATTCTCTAGCAGGGTGCATAATCCCCCAAGTAGGCATGGTAAAGAAGGATTTAGTCAACAAAAGCAGTGTGATTTATGAGTAGAGACTACTAATTATCTAATGAATAGAGGCCAGAGGTACTGATAAATACCTAAAATAATAGACATTCATTTCAAGAAACTGTACAGTCCAAATAATATAGGCTTATTGAAATACCTTAAATATAGTTCTATCATACCCAGTGTGATTCTCAAAATAATTCTTCTGAGAACTCAAAATATTTCATCCAAATTTTAGCACATATCTAAAAGATGAAGAAGTTCTGAATAATTTTTTAAAACATAGGTTTATTAAAGTTTTACATTTCATAACAAACAAGTATGCATAGTGTTACCATTGTCCAGACCTTTATATTTCAATAATACATTGCACGTATTTAATGAAAATACCACTAATTTTATAGGAATAGAATATAATACTCTAAGTTATGGGGTCTATGAATGTTTTCTGAGAACAGCCAAAATGTAAACATTTAATTTTATGTGCCATTACATTTCTACCACGTTTACTTAAACATCTGTTTTAGTTTGAAACCCTTTATAGGCATGCAACAATGAATGATCATAGTTAAGTCATAACAGTATTTTATTTATTTTAAAAAATACTGGGAATTAGAGTCTATTCCACTTGCCTTCCTTAATATAAGTTATCTAGGTTTTTCAAACTAATATATTCCACTGATCCTGGAGACACTCCCACCCCATCAATTGGAACCCATAAGCTACAAGTTCCACTCTGCCCCCAATCCCACCTATCCCCTGTGACCTCAGCGGAATTCTGAAGCACAGGCTGCAAATGCACCGAGCAGACCAAGACAGCAGATCAAGAGGGTGGACCAGGAGAGCAGTTAAAGAGCGACCTCAGAAGTTCCCTGAGACACAGACAGTGACAGGACAGAACAGACCAAAAACAGCTTCCCGAGATACAGACAGCAACTACAAGGACCCAACCAAGAGGAAAAATACTGTCAGCACCACTGGAGGAAGTGATAGGTTGGTGCAACTTCAACAAATGGTGCTGGCATAACTGGATGTCAACATGTAGAAGAATGCATATATATCCATATCTAACTCCACACACAAAACTCAAGTCCAAATGGATTGAAGACCTCAATATAAATCCAACCACACTGAACCTGACAGAAGAGAAAGTGGTAAGTAACATTCAATGCATGGACACAGAAGAAAATTTCCTAAATATAACACCAGTAGCACACATACTGAGACCAACAATAAATGAAAGGGACCTCCTGAAACTGAGAAGCATTTGTAGAGCAAAGGATACTGTTATAAGACAAAAATGCAACCTACTGAATGAGAAAAAGATCTTCACCAACTCCACATCAGACAAAGGACTTATCTCCAAAATACATAAAGAACTCAAGAAATTAGACATCAAGATATCACATAATCCAATTAAAAATGGGGCACAGATCTAAACAGAATTCTCAACAGAAAAGTAGCAAATGGTTGAATGACACTTTTAAGGAAATCTTCAACATCTTTAGCCATCCAATTAATGCAAATCAAAACAATTCTGAGGTAGCATCTTATACCTGTCAGAATGACTATGATCAAAAACACCAATGATAGCTTATGATGGAGAGGATGCAGAGTAAGGGGAACACTCCTCCATTGCTGGTAGGAATGAAAACTTGTACAACCACTTTGGAAATCAGTATGTTGCTTTCTCACACAATTAAGAATCAATCTACCTCAGAACCCAGCAATACCACTCTTAGGCATATACCCAATAATTCTACAAGGACATTTGTTCAACTATGCTCATAGCAGCATTATTTTTAATAGTGAGAACCTGTAAACAACCTAGATGCCCCTCAACTGAAAAATAGATAAAAGAAATATGGTACATTTACACAATGGAGTACTACTCAACAGCAAAAAACAATGACATCTTGAAATTTGAGTTCAAATGTATAGAACTAGAAAAAACATTCTGAGTGAGGTAACCCAGACCCAAAAAGACAGATTTTTTTGTACTCACTCATAAATTGACACTAGCTGTAAAGCAAAAGAATGAGGATCTTATAGTCCATGACCCCAGAGAAGCTAAGTAACAAGAAAAACTATAAGAGAAAAATACATAGATGCCCCTAGGAAAGGAAAATAGACAAGACCTCATGAGATAATTGGGCACATGGGTGTCGGGGAAGAAGGAAAGGTGGAAGAGGAGGAGAACTTGAGGGAATAGATTAGTCGAGATGGAGAAGGACAGAGTTGGAGAGCAAGGAAAAAGATATCTTTATTGAGAAAACCATTATAGGACTAGCAAGAAACCTGGCATTATATAAATTTTGAGTAATCCACAAGGATGACCCTGGCTAAGACCCTAAGCAACAGTGGAGAGGGTGCCTAAGCTGGACTATCCCTGCAGTCACATTGATTATCTTAAATGTCACCATAAAACCTTCATCCAGAAACTGATGGAAGCAGAGACAGACAGATTCACAGTAGAGCACTGGGCTGAGCTCCCAAAGTCCAGTCAGAGTGGGAGGAGTGAGATTAGGAACAAAGAGGTCAAGACCATGATGAGGTTACCCACTGAAACAGTTTGTCTGAGCTAATGGGAGCCCGGCAACTATAGCCTGACAGGGAAGGAACCAGCATAGGACCAAACTAGTCCCTCTGAATGTAGTTGACAGTTGCATGGCTGGGACAGATTTCAGGGACACTGGCAGTGGGACCAGGATTAACCCCTACTAATTGTACTGGCATTTTGGGAACTCATTCTTTTTGGAGGGATACCTTGGTCAGACTAGGTAGAGTAGGGAGGGCCTTGATCCTTCCACAAAGCAATGTGCTAGACTTTGTTGATACCCCATGGGAAGCCTTACCCTCTCTGAGGAGTGGATTGTGGATGTGAGGTGGATGGGAAAGAGGAGGGAGTGAAGGTTGAGGGAATGGGAAGAGAGGAGGGAGTGAGAAGTAGTATTGGTATGCAAAATGAGAAAAATAAGTTTTGTAAAAAAGTAAAATAAAAAAGATCTGTTACACTCTTCTAGTCTCCTTGAGTACCTGCCCAAAGACACACACACATACAAATAAATAAAAATTAAATGTATATATACAACTGATATGTCATACATATATACATAATGCTTCTTGATTATTTTTGTCAGGAGGAAAAATGTTTTTTTTCTTTAAAGTAAGCAATTTTTTCAAAGATATTCCAGCCTATATACTCTCAATATTTCATTTTTTCAAAAAACCAAAACTTTGTAAAAATAAAATGAAGATATTAGGCCAAAACTTGAGACCTCAGATGTAAACATGCAGCAAAATTGTTGAGAGAATAAACCAAATTCTTCTTTTGCAAAAAGTCTCCATAGTCTCTTATTGAATGTGATGTATATTTTGTTAACTAGCCAGGACATTTTTGTCACTATCAACTTTGTATTCCACCCACCAAACTTCCCCCAAACAAATCAAGTACTTAAAATCTAAATAATTTTGGCCACATATAGATAAAAGGAATATGTGAGTTTTCAGCAATTCATTACTGTTTTTCATTTCATAGGTACAATCTAATATGTTTTATTTTCAACATATCAGTTTCTGGCTTCTTGTATGTTATCAAATATTATTTACTTAATAAATGACCCTATTACTCCAAGGTCGTAAATAATACATTTGAAGTCATGTAGAATTTAAGATTAGATATTTCATGCATGCAAAAGTAATAAATTTGCTTATGTAGGCAATGGTTTCAAATAAAAAAAATCTATAAATCCAAATGTAGAAAGAGTTAGGGATTTACACTGAGTTCAGCTGCTCTTTGGATTCAGTGGCTTCTATCTGTCATGAGTAAACACATACCCTATTTACCAACACATAAACATATATCCTGGGGTTTGCCAAGTTAGCATGGCTTACACAGATTTCAAGGTTGCGATCTCATTCCAGGTGCTGGAACATCATAATAGTCTGCAGTAAACCATGCATGCAGGCAGCCCTAAACAGGCTGCTAATTCCTGAGTATCTAAATATGTGATAATTTTGAATGAATCACCATGTCCTCCATAGAACTTGGCAATTGGATCAGTGCTTCTGCATCTGGCATTGTACACAATTTGCATATTATCAAAGTAAAGCACTCTGCAATCTCTAAGCCATCTCATTATGGCATGATGAGATCATAGCCATGTGCTCTCCATCTTTAGTTCTAATTTCAGAGCAGCCATACTTAAACCTAAGGACATACATATATACATAGCTTATGGATAATTATTGGCTAAACTGTTTTTAGCTAAGTAAACTTAAGATGTTAAATTAAGAATAGCTCAACTTACTAGAGTGGAAAAAAGAAGAGGGAAAATTTTCAGAATCTGTTTTTTACAAACTGAAAAATTGCATAAGAATGCTTGAATTACTTTACACAAGAAAAGTTCCAGGAATAATTATTAAAATTCAAACTACCTTCATAATTTGCTTCTTATTTACATAAAACAGTCTGAAGCTTCACACAACCAGGGGAACCATGTGACAAAAATGTTTTTACAAAATCTAAAAATAACTATTTGCTTTTATTGTTTAAGATATTGGTCCTCAAGTCAGGGAAAAAAGATAGTGGTTCACAACATTCCTAATGCTATAAACCATTCACACATTTTTGTCATGTTTTGGTGACCCACAACCACAAAATTATTTTAGTTACTACCATATAACTGTAATTTTGCTACTCTTATGAATTGTAATAAAAATATTTAATATGCAAGATAATTTGATATGTGACCCCAAAGGGGTTATTTCCCACAGGTTGAGAAACACTGGTTTAAGATGAGGCTTGATGCCATTGTTATTTAAAATCAAGAACAAATGAGCATTTAGAAGTAGGTTTGTAAAAATTTATTTTCCATGTATATTGGAATCAATAGAAAAGTTCAAATATTTTCCATAATAATTGATATCAATTACATAAGTCACAAAGAGACACAAAATAGAAGCGATATGATAATCACATATTGCCCTTACTACTGAAATTCCTATGTGATGTCTTTTTTTTGCAGCAATTTGTATAATGAATTGTGTAGGAGGTGCTTTTGTTTGTGTGTTGCTTTCATTGACTGAATAAAGAGACTGCCTTGGCCTTTTGATAGGGCAGCCCTTAGGTGGAAGGAGTAGACAAAACAGAATCTGGGAAGAAGGGAAGTGTGGCAGACGCCATGCTGCTCCACCCAAGATGGACGCTGATTAGACTCATGCTGGTAAACCACAGTCAAGTGGTGATACGTATTATCAGAAATGGGTTAGATCAATATGTAAGAGATAATCAACAAGAGGCTAGAACTAATGGGTCAGGCAGTAATTTAATTAATACAATTTCCATGTGTTTTTTTTGGGTGTAAGCTAGCCCTTGGCTAGGAGCTGAGTGGCAGGAACGTGGTCCACTCCTCATTATGACTCCACGTAAAACCTGAGGGGGCTTAAAAAGGAATTATAGACACAAATATAAAGTTTAGCACAGCTGACAGTATGCCATAGCTCCTTAAAGAGAGATTTCCTGACTCATCAAAGCAACAGAAAAAAAGCTGCAGCAGTTTTAAAGCAGGACATCCTGGGCTGTGTCGCCATAGCGATCTCTATCTGACTCCTGCGGAAGACTGAGCTTTTTAATGGGGTTTTGTGAGTAAAGTGCTATGGCTTGCTTGCTTGATTTCAATGTGGACTCACTGTATGCCTGAAACTGGCACCAAATGTCTCTGCAACAGGAGCAAACCCACCATGGTTGCAATGCAGTGAGCACAGCTTAGAGGTACAAGCAGCTCTGCCATGTTGGACTGGGCGGAGCAAGCAGACAGTACCTGTAATTGAACTGGGATTGCAGCATTTTAGATTCTTAAGGGATTAGCATTTTTAAAGCACAAAGCAAAACTGTTCCTATACATTAAAGAATTATAGATTCACAATAGGAAAGATTCAGACATAAAAGACTTCTAAATTGGTCATACTGTTAGATAAATTACGTAGGCTTGGGAGAGAAAAAAAATATAGAGCGATAAAATAAATGCCTGAGAAAAAGGGGTAAAGTTTTAAAGAGACAGACTACAGACAGTTATAGATTAAAAGAAATAAAAATAAGCCACATAAAAATGGAAAATTCACAGAATGTCTGGATTATGTATCTTATTGTATTTTCTTTAAATTTTTTGGCTGTAAAGGAGCTAAATACAGAGAGACATTTCATTGTATGGTCTGCTAAAGGTATTATGACTTCAAAATTTGGGTCTAAGTATATGATGCTTTGGAAAAGACTTTCTTCTTTTGTTTTCACAGAAGATGAGAACTGCTGGATTGCCTCAAGGCCAATCTGGTATGACAGACCATGCCCTTTTGAAAGGTTGCCGTAAACACCCTCAAAAAATTACTTCACCCAACTGGTAACTAAGATGAACCTAGATCATAGGATACATCATCAAAAACCTGACTAACAGCACCCCCATATAGCAGGAAGCAGTTTGCGGAGAAATAACAGCACCCATATTCCCAAATATTGTTTATAAATGCTTTTTTACACTTAAAGGGGGAGATGATATGGATATAATTAATTTGCATTGATATGAATATTGGTTTGTTGATAAAAATTTAAGGTCAATTTTGTTGTATATATATATATATATATATATATATATTTCTGCTATTGATTAAGGTATTTTGATTATGTAGTTCATTAAAAAATATGTAATTTTAGGAAATATAGATTGTTAATGGATAATCATTGATAATAATCAAGCTTGTAGTCATGTTAGTTAGATTTTCTAGGTATATAGTGATATATTTCAGTTAGATAGACATTCTTTATATCTTTCAAAGACTACAGAATATGGCATTTAATGTTTTAATAACAAGATTTTTCATGACAATGAGACACATCTGCTGCTGGCTGCACCAATCTACTTCAATAGGAAGATGAGCATTGAAGAGGCTCCTTATGGAGTTTGCTAGCCATTTGGGCAAGAAACTGCTCTTGCCTGAACTGCTTAAATGAACACAAAGAACCCACAGAAAGAGGACTACTGAACTTTCTTAAAAGTGAGATGATCCTTCAGGGTTACTGCTTCATGAAAGAATATGCAAGACATTCTGCAGGACACAGAAGAGAGTGACTGAACTGTCTTTGAATTTTCCTGCTTCATGTTAATGTCTGCTGGATACTACGGGCCTGTAAGCTGAAGATGGATGCCCCAACGGAAAAAAAAAAAAAAAAAAAAAAAAAAAAAGAGATCTGGCTGACTATACAGGCAGTGAGATGTCTCTGTCATTTCTAGAATTTTGGAAGTTGCTTACTTTTTGTTTACTTAGGCAATATTTTATTCTTCTGGAGACTTTGATGGAGTTGAAGAATGGATAGTTATAGTGATAGTTTTCCATTGTTATGATAAAAGATAAAATAGATCTAAATATGGTAACTAATTCTTGCTTGATAACTGTTTTGTTATATATCATTTTACTATGTTAAAATGAAAGTCTTTCTTTTTTGTTTAAACAGAAAAAAAGGAAATGGTGTAGGAAGTGCTTCTGTTTGTATGTTGCTTTCATTGGTTGAATACAGAGACTGCCTTGGCCTTTTGATGTGCATCTCTTAGATGGGCGGAGTAGACAGAACAGAATCTGGGGAGAAGGGAAGTGTGGCAGACGCCATGCTGCTCCTACCCAAGATGGACACTGGTTAGACTTTTGCCAGTAAGCCACAATCAAGTGACAATACATGTTATCAGAAATGGGTTCGATTAATATATAAGAGTTAAACAATAAGAGGTTAGAACTAATGAGCCAGGCAGTAATTTAATTAATACAATTTCTCTGTGGTTATTTTGGGTGTAAGCTAGCCCAGGGAGCTGGGTGGCGAGAATGTGGTCTGCTCTTCATTACAACAAATGAAATTTAGAAAAATAAAATTCTGAATTTTTTGAACAATTAATATTTTTAAATTGTCCAGGAAGCAAGGATGTAGGCTCCAATACTGAACTAATATACAAATTTATGGGTCCCATTATACTTCTCCAATTTATACATAACAATTTTTCAAAATTAGAATTTAATGTTAACAGGTTCATTCTGAAGTTTTAAGGTACTGTTTTAATATCAATTACTTTTAGAATAGTCCACAGCATGGACAAATGAAGCACAGTAAATGTAATACACACACACACACACACACACACAATGACTCCTGACACATGAGACTTTTAACAATGGGATCGGTTATACCTCTGAATCTTTTGCCTGCTATTGAGACTCTTTTCCTCCTATTGGATTACTTTGTTTAGCCTCAATATGAGAGGATTTACCTTGTCTAATTGTATCTTCTCTTCCTGTTTGGCTGTCATCTCTTGGAGGTCTGCTCTGTTTTTGAGGAGGAGTGAATCTTAGGAAAGAGTAGAGATGGGGTGCTGGAAGGTGGTGAGGGAAGAGAAAATGTGGTTGGGATGTATTGTATGAGAGAAGAATCTATTTTCACCAAAAAAAATGTTCATTGAGATACAAAAGAAAACAATGTAGATGAAAACTCACATAAAACCACATAATACAAATATTTTTAACAACATGTTGAAGGAATGAAAAGTAGAATGTTTATGGATAGGTAGCCAGTAATTGAATTTATATCAATAGGGTTAGTTTTAATTAAATTCATTAAGCTTCATAAATCATTTATATAAACAGAAATGTGAATATGTTGTTCAACTGCTTTAATTTTTAATTTGCTTTTTTATTATTGACCTTAGAAAAGCAAATTCAGTATTTCTGAGAGATGATTATTGTGTAAATAAATTTAAGGTCTATATTTACCATTATATATGCTTTATAGCATACATCATGAGTTAAGAAGCAGTATATGATTCAGGATTCTAAGTTTATGAAAACCCAGAGAAAATTATTGCTTTAAATGAATTAGACTTTATAATAAGACAAATACCAACTGGTCTTCCAGAATGCATGAAAAATTTCATTGTTATTTTATCCTACCTCTCAGATTTGTGCTCCTCAGTTTAAACTTTGTTCTCATTAAGGGTCTAGATGTGATATTTTAAAGTTACTATTTATAATTCATAGTTATAACAGAAAAATTTCATTTTCTACACTCCTAACAATAACCAGTGAAGAATTTTTGTCAGGTCAATCATGAAGAACAAAGAAGATGGAATTGTTATGGTCTCATTTAATAATGAAAACATAATTGAAAAATAAAAATACAAATAACTACAGTTAGACTTAATACTATAATCAATATCAACATGCTTCAAAATTACTAAAAAAATCTTGACTTCTTTCTTTAGTATTTTATATTTCATAATTTTGTCTAGTGAATCATTCTGTACTTTGTAGCTTACACTTACTAGTTAGATAATTTTTTTATTTAACTAAATAAGTGGTATCTTAGGTGAAACCTGTACATATTAACATTTTACAAATTTATTCGGGGTTACTTAAAAAATTCAATGCGGATCTAGGCTTGGTTGAGTTTTGCTTAAGGAAATAATTATTATGGAAAGACTAAATATATTCAAATGTACGCTGTTAATAAATATTTAATTTAGAACTTTAATCCTGGAATAAAAATGATTATTAATGATTCAAAAAGAAATAGAATTACCATATGACCCAGATATAGCCAATATATACTCAAAGAATTTTTTATCTTACCACAGTGATACATGCAGATCCATGTTCAATACCACTTTATTCATAATAGCCAGAAACTGAAAATAGTCTATATGTCCATCAAATGATGGATAATGGAAATGTGGTCCATATACACATTGGAATATTATTTTGGATAAAGAAAAATGACACCATAAAATTTGCAGTAAATGAATAGAACTGGAAAAATTATACTGAATTGGCATACGAGGTCCTTCTGCATTTGTATTACTTTCATCAGTTGAATAAAGAAAACTGCCTTGGCATTTTGATAGGACAGTAATCAGGTAGGCGGAGTAGACAGGACAAAATGCTGGGAAGAAGGCAATGTGGCTGACGCCATGATTTTCCTGCCAGAGTTAGACATGCTGAATCTTTCCCAGCAAGCCACAACCTCTTGTTGACATACCGATGATTATAAATTGGTTGAATCAAGGTGTGAGAGTTAGCCAAGAAGAGGCTAGATATAAAGGGCTAGGCAGTGATTAATATAATTTTGGGTGGTTATTTCAGGTATAATAAGCTAGTCAGGTGGCTTGGAGCCAGGCAGGATGAAACAAAGGGCCTGTTCCTCCCTACAATGGGGCTGGGATGAACAAGGGGCAGCCCACCGCACTTCTTACTACAGTTTGGCTGCCCAGTGTGGTACACTGACTCCATGTAAAACCTGAGAGGGCTTAAAAAGGAATTCTAGACACAAATATAGAGTTTAGCACAGCTGGCGGCATGCCATAGCTCCTTTAAGAGAGATTTTTCTGATTCAGCTGTAGTGGGAAAAAAAAAAAGGCACGTCATTTTAAAACACGGCTTCCTGGGCTGTGCTACCAGTGCGACCTCCGACTATAAAGCATTTCAGTGGCTTTTATAGGCTTGGATATTTATGTGCCCGCTTGGGATTGGGAAGAAAGTACTCTGGCTCAGCTCTCCCTGCTTGGATAGGTGGTGGGATGAGGCTTAGGCAGGCAGGAAATCATGGTGGATTTCTGCTGCCATACAGAGAGATGTTTCCAGGCTATACACTGCTCTGCATGGCAGATTTGGCTGTAACTCAGATAAAAAGCATTTATATGTTGCACGCTCAATCTCCAGGTTGGACTGCTGAACACAGCTCCTGCCTGGTGACCTCAGAACTAGCAGAAATGGTACATTCACCATTTTGAAATTGAAGAGAGTTGGAGCCAACATCCAGAGCAGCTGCAACCAAGCTGTTTAACATTTTAAAAGCTCTTCAAGACAGTAGACAATTAAAGACCCTGCAGTTTCCTTCTAGACCAATATGTTATGATAGACCATGACCTTCTGAAAGTTCACTGTGAACACCTTCAGAAAATTACTTCCCTCAACTGGTGACTGAGATGAACGTAGCACACAGAATATACCATGAAAGACCTGATTGACAGTGCCCCCATAGAGTAGGAAGAAGTTTGGAGAGAAAAACTATGCCCATATGCCCAAATATTTTATAATTTTTTTATAAATAAATAAAAGTTTATAAATGTTCTTTTACATTTAAAGGGGGATATGATATAGATATGACTAATTTGCATTGGTATAAATCTTGATTTATTGATACAAGTTTAAGATCAATTTTGTTATATATGTATGTATTTCTGATCTTGATTAAGGTATTGTGATTGTGTAGTTCATTTTAAAAATGTAATGTATAGTTAGGAAATATAGGATGTTGATGGATGATCATTGATATAGTCAAGTTTGTAGTCATGTTAGTTAGATTTTTTTAGATATATAGAGGTATATTTCAGTTAGATAGACATTCTTCATATGTCTCAAAGACTACAGAATATGGCATTTTAAATGTTTTAACAACTTAGGACTTTTCATGGTAATGAGACATGTCTGCTCTTGACAGCACCAGCTACTTCAAGAGGAAGACAGACATCGAAGAGGAGTTTGTTAGCCGTTTGGGCAAGAAACTGCTCTTGCCTGGACTGTTGGATGAAATGGACATGAAGAATCCACAGAGAGGACTGCTGAACTTACCTAAAGATGAGATGATCCTTCAGGGTTCCTGATTCATGAAAGAGTCTGCAACACATTCTGCAGGACACAGAAGAAAATGATTGAACTGTGTTTTAGTTTTCCTGCTTCATGGAAATGTCTGCTGGATACCATGAGCCTGTAAGCTGAAGATGGATGCTCCAACAGTACAGAGAAACTTAGGGTGGCTATCCAGGCAGCAAAAAAGTCTCTGTCACTTCTAGAGTTTTGGAAGTTGCTTACTTCTTGTTTACTTAGGTAATATTATATACTTCTGGAGTCTTTGATGGAGTTGAAGAAAGAATAGGTATATTTAAAGTTTTTCTTTGTTATGATAGAAGATAAAATAGATGTAAATATTGTAACTGTAATTCTTGCTTGATAACTGTTTTTTATATGCAATTTTACTATGTTAAAGTGAAAGCCTTTCTTTTTTCTTTAACAGAAAAATGGGAAGTATTGTAGGGGGTCCTTCTGCATTTGTATTGCTTTCATTGGTTGAATAAAGAAAACTGTCTTGGCCTTTTGATAGGAGAGTAATCAGGTAGGCAGAGTAGACAGGATAGAATTTTGGGAAGAAGGAAATGTGGCTGATGCCATGCTGCTCATGAGAGAGTTAGATTCTTTCCCAGTAAGCCACAACCTCTTGGTGACATATTGATCATTAGAAATGGGTGGAATCAAGATGTGAGAGTTAGCCAAGAAGATGCTAGACATAAAGGGCCAGGAAGTGTTTAATTAATATAATTTTGGTGTGATTATTTCAGGTAAAAGCTAGCCAGATGGCCGGGAGCTCAGCAGGATGAAACAAAGGGCCGGTTCCTCTCTACTATGGGGCCAGGACAAACAAGGGGCAGTCTGCCATGCTTCTTACTACACTGAATAAGGTCAGTCAGGCTCCAGAAGACAAATACCACATATTTTCTTTTATATGTATATGCTAGATTTAATCCTTTTGTTTCATATGTTTAGTTTGAAGTACATGCTAGAGTCAGGAAAGTAGCAGTGGGCCTGCATTTGAAAGTAAAGGCTCTTTTATGGGTATAATAAATTCCTCTCTTTGTTGAATTTGAGACATGCTCTATAGAAAAGAATTCATGTCTTTTACTGTAAAGATCTCTGTTTTGAATTTGAGACATGCTCCACAAAAATTTCATGTGTGGTACTGTAAACATAGTCAATCCCCACATTTATGGAAGCCATTGACCCTAGATGAGACCTTACTGGCATAATTTTGCCAGTGGTCATACTGTAAAACCACTTTCTAGCTATTTATGTTTCTATCTATAGGGACAATATTTTTACTTCAGAAGGTGAAGCCTAATACAGACAAAAATAACTGTGAAAAATTCTGACAATAATGAGTGTGAGTGCTCAACCATAGATAGAATATCTACAATGACCTGACACAACCACACAGTCAAGGTAGGCTCTGGGTACACTGAAGAAAAGAGAATATAAGAGCCAGAAATGGAATGATATAAAAGGCTGACATCCAGACTTATCATGACTATTGAATACCATGAAACTTTTGCAGCTTTGCTTATGACCACAAAAATCTGTACAAGATAAAGGGAGTTAAAAAGACTAAACCAGAGGGGCAGAAAATACCAAGACTCCAGATCCAATGATAATTGATGGCTGCAGAAGGAAAGACACTCCCCTTTCTTTGGGGAAAAGGCAGTCATTGACATGGTGCCCAGGACCCAGTGATTGGCCCTACACACATGTGCATATAGGCAGAAATAACTCGATTCCATTAAGTTATCTTAAAAAGTGACATGAAATTTGGGAATAAGATGAGAGATATGTTAGGTGTAATGACATTGAGGGAAAGAGCTGTAAATAAATATGAACAAGATACATGATATACATTATGATTTTAAAGTGGTACAGAGACTAAAAGCACAATTTTTAAAAAGTTTCTTTCATGAAAGTCAGCCTAACTCTCAGATAGTTCAGCTGACATGCGCTCATGTTCAGTCCAGAAACAAAGTGGGTCACTTAATTTTCAATAACTCACTAGTGCTTTCCCAATGAAATAATATATTTTTCTTGTTTTTTTCTTATCTCATTAACACTCAAGATTAGTATCAGTGACTACCTTTAAGACTATTTTTATGCATTTTCAAATAAAAGTACACATTCTTTCCATAAGCAATGTCAAATAATAGAAAAATTATGATCTTTAAAATGTTCCCCATTGTTCTTTAATCATTATATATATAGTACTGGGTAACATGAAGATACTTTCAAACATGTATTATATTTTGAGCATGTCTCTTCCTATTTACCCCAGCTTCTTTTTCTCCTTTCCCCCGTCTTCTTAGTACCATTTGTTCCCTTAGGCTATTTCATTTTTACATTCACATTTTGTGTGAATATTTAATTTCATGTATCTATAAAAAATGTATGAAACACAAATTAGAGGAAAGAAATGATTCTTTTTCTGATCCTGACTTAATTTGCTTAATAATACTATTTCCAGTCATATTATTTTCCAACAAATATCATGACTTTATTTTCCTTATGACTGAAAATATTCCCTTAAAATTATAACATATATATATATTATACATAAATTATAACATATATACATACATACATACATACATATGTAAGCTTGAGAATCCCCAACAGTGTCTTCCATAACAGTTTGAGTATTTTATTTGTCAACCACTAGTGGTTAACTGTTTTCTTTTGTCTATATCCTCCTCATCATTCAATGTTATCTGTTTCATTAATTTGAGACATGTAAGAAACAATTGAAAAATCAAAGCTGTGACTCAAGGACACAAAGAAAGAAATCCTGACTAAAGGCTATAATAAATTCAATGAAATCATAGTAGTATATTTTCAAAACCTAAGGAAAGATATTCATGAGGCAATTAGAAGACTAACCAAACAATAGCAGAAAACAGCTTCCCCATGTCATATTATAATTATAACCTTAAACATTGTGAACAATAAAAATATAATGAAAGCTGTAGGACGAAAACATCAAATCACATCTAAAGACAAACGCATTAGGAATACAGAACACTTCTCATCAGAAGCCCTAAAATATTAGAACACCTGGAATGATGTATTTCAAAGTTTCAAAGGCAGTAACTGAAAATCCATGTTACTGTACATATTAAAAATATCTATCTTAATTGAAGAAGAAATATGCTTTCATAAGAAAAACAAACTAAAGTAATTTGTAACTACTAAAGTCACATTGTAGAAGACACTTGAAGGAATGCTTTAAATAGAAGAGAAAAATGAACACATCCACGGAATTACAGAAAATATTGAGCAAAATCAGAACAACAATTTAGTAAAGGAAGAATTGGGAAGCACCAAAAACTAAAAAAATCAAATTCACATGTTTCTGTAATAATTTTTTAATATTAAAGTATTAAATTTTATAATGAAAGATACATCCCACGTTCAAATAATGATAATATCACACAGTAAAAAATGGAAGAATGTATTCCTAACAAATGGAGCCAGGAACCAAGTAGGCACTTCTACTCTCATATTTAAAAGAAATAGACTTCAAATTAAAATTAATCAAGAGAAATAAAGAAGGGCATTTCATAATAAGAGAACACTCCATAAGAATATATTTTAATTCTAAATATATACACACTGAATATTGGTACACTCAATTTCTTAAAACAAAAAATAACTACAGACATGAAAACACAGATTGAACCTCCAATACAATAATAATGGACAATATTAATATTTCATCCTAAAATATACACATGTATTCCCAATAAAAAATAAACAGCAAAATTCTAAGGCAGATTACAACATAAATTAAATGGCTGTAACAGATATCTATATTACATTTCATCCAAAAATTGCAGGGTACACTTTCTTCTCAGCAGCCCATGGGCTCATTGTAAAGTAGTACACAAAGCAAGTCACAATAAATACAAAAAATTGAAGTAATATCTTGTATTCTATATTGCAAAAAGTCTATAAAACTACTGCAATCAACAGAAAGAGAAACTAAAGAACATAGACAAATTAATGGATATTGAATAAAATACTGCTAAATAACAATTCATTAAAGATATGAAGAAAGAATTTTTAAATTTTTAAAATGAATAAAAACATCTCATTCCAAAAATCTATGTACTATAATGAAAACTATATTAAGAGGTATTTTCTTAATTCCACATGTCTGCACCAAAAATAAATCAGAGATATCGCAAAAAAAAATACTTTAATGATGCCTTAGGAATGGAAGAACAAAAAAATTCTAAGTTGGTAAGTGGTAAGAAATAATTAAGCTAATGACAGAATTTAATGAAATGAAAACAAAGAAATACAAAGATTCAGTGAATGAAATAGTTTTCCCCATTATCATTACTTTACATTTGTGTACTGCATTTTCAAAAATTATTAAATTTACATTCATGCAATATTATTAACCTGAATTCATACTATTTACAAGATTCTTTTCCTATCACTAATGTTGTGTGGTGTATTTTTGCACTTTTTTGTTCTGCTCCAGGATCCCATCTGGGTAACAAATACACAGATATACAGACACACAGAGCCACAGGCCCAACACCCACCCCTACCTCCACCCCACACATGTGTAAAATCTTTGGTTTTTGTTTATAATTACAGTTTCACATTTCTTGTTCCTGATAACATTGAGAGTTTTAAGGAACACAAACCAAGCATTTTCTGCAATGTCTTTCAAATTAATTTTGTCTAATTTTGTCATATCATATTTAGACAGCAGTATCAATTTCTAGAGGAAAAACCATAGAGGTAAAGGAACCATCTCTCATTTTTTAGGAAAATAGTGATTTCTAAACTCTTTATATGTCACATCTGAAACTTAACTCAAAAATTTTTAAGTAAATTATAAAACATGAAAATGATTTACATTGTGTGTAAGTAGAGATTAGAGATTGGTACAACTAATAGATCCTTGCTTTTTTTCTAATATCCATTTCATTGCCATTTGAAGAATGGAAAGTTTGCCTTAAAATATTTGTATTACATCTCACTTATTGAGTGTTATTTATGTGGGTAAATATGTGTCATGACAACCAAATGTAGATCAGATGACAACTTGTAGGAATGATTCTTTCCTTCCACCATGTGAGTCCTAGAAATAAAATTCAGGTCCTCAGCTTTAGGACTTTATTAGCTGGGCCACTTCACCAATCTACAGCTGACATTTTGGATAAGTATGATTTATTTGACAGGGTTTCCCTGATATATTTTATTACCTCAATTAATTTTTATATACATAAAGAGGTGTAATAGTGAAAAACATTTTAGAGTTGGAAAGAACTGTTTGGTTCCAAAAAAGTAAAAACCTTTAAAAACAGTGTATCATAGAAAGAAGCAAAATTGATATCGAAACTAATATTTAATTACCTGTCATGCAATATTTATAGCATGGTTAGATAATTTATAATGATGCCTCTTGTAAGAACTTATGATTTTTTTATATTTATCAGATTTAATTTCATAAAGGAGAATATCACAGAAGTAAGATAAATGCCCCAAACAAAGCCTCCATCAGAGTATATTATATTTGAATTTAAAGTCATCAAAGTAACGAGAAAATGAGAAAATGTTGAAATTCAAAGGAGAATATAAACATCTTACATAATGAGAATCAAAAATAATATTTCTCAAACACCACATAGGCAAAAATGAGAGTAAACGTCTTAGTGTTGGGTTTAAATGTGTATGCATGTATACACACATACATATATTTATACTTATATAACTGTACATACACACATATTCCTAAAGTTTTTATTATGTACATATTGTTTTCCTGCATTTATGTATATCTATGTTTTCACATACATGTCTTGTGCCTATAAAGGTGAGAAAACGGCATCAGAACCCCTAGAACTGAAATGATGACAGATGGTGGTAGGCTACCATGTATGTAGTGGGACTACAACTTGGGACCTCCACAAGAGCAGTTCCCTTAGCTGCTGAACTACCTCTCTAGTCTCATCCCTAGAATTCAATACTATGAACTATTCCCCTTCAAAATTAAAGTAGATGTGGGTCATTTCAGAAAACAAAAATGAGCAGAATACACAGTAAAATTTATTTGAAGGAAATGTTTAAAAGTGATTTGAAGTAGTGTAAATGAGAAACTTGTATTACCACCACAAACACACACACACATGTGTCTAACAATGAAATAAAAGAAAGCAAGCAAGTAGATAATAGTTCTTGCCAACAAACATGAGCACCTGAGTTGATACCCAGGAGAGGGGAAAAAGAGAACTTATTCTCATAAGTTATCTTATAACCTCCATGAGGTAGACAAACACATACAAACATACATACACACACACACACACAATACACATTACACACACAAATGCAACAAAAATAGTCAAGCAAGTGCAATGCCAATGAGATTTGTCCTCAAGCACTCTTTAAAGTTTTTATTTTAAAACATGGTCTCATAAAGTTGCCTCAGTGGGCATGAACTCACTCTGTAGCCAAGGAAGTTCTGTAACTTTCGTATGTTCAGCCTCAGTCTTCAGAATAGCTGAATTCCAATCATGTGCCACCAGGAACAACATTATTTTTCTTCATTATTAATTGTTCTAACCAATAACATTTTGTTCAAAACAATACTAACAATATATTTGATAATTTTAACTAGTAAATCAATAAAACCAATAACAGATATGATAAAAGGAATAGGAAAATTAAAGTAGAAATACTATATTACAAGGCATTGCTACTACTTGCAAAGTATACCATATTATTTCAAAGAGATTTCTGATACTTACAAATGTATGCTGAAAACACAGGTAACCCTTACAAACTGAATGTTCAAAGGCATACTTCAGCCCTAACCCAAAATGGGAATATATTTTGAATCATGTGACTAAATGACATACTAAGATGTTAAAATAAATTTAAAAACTTAAAAATAAATAGATAATATTGAGTAAGTTTCAAATATATGCTATCAAATTTTTGAGTAAAGTAGCTATTTCCTTTAATATTTATCATACTAAATTAGCTGCAGTCATGACAAGAATATTTATGATAGAAGTAATATAGTATATTTGAAAATGTTTTATATGTTAAAGCATAAACCACGTAAGGAAATATATTGGAAATGATAATTTTCAGTGTACTGAAAATAGACATTAATAAAGTTGTATTTTTAAAAAAGCATGCAATGTTGCTGTAGGAAAAGCGGGGCCCCTTGTTCTCTCCTGCCTGCCCCGCTAGCTTATACATGAAATAATCACACAGAAACTGTATTCATTTAAACACTACCTGGCCCATTAGTTCAAGTCTCTTATTGGCTATCTGTCACATTTTGATTCAACCCATTTCTAATAATCTGTATGTCATCACAAGGTTGTGGCTTACTGGGAAATATTCATCATGTCTGACTTGGCAACTCCATGCCAGCTTTCTCTCTGCCCTTCTTCCGAGCATTCAGTTCTGTCTACTCTGCCTACCTAAGTGCTGCCCCATCAAAAGACCAAGGCAGTTTCTTTATTCAACCAATGAAAGTAACACATAGACAGAAGAACCTCCTATAACATTTCCCCTTTTTCTGTTTAAACAAAAAGGAAGGCTTTAACCTTAACATAGTAAAATTACATATAGCAAAACAGTTATCAAGCAAGAATTAGAGTTACAATATTTAGATCTAATTTATCCTTTATCATAACAATGGAAAAATATACCTATCTATCTATTCTTCAACTCCATCAAAGATTCCAGAAGGATATAATATTACCTAAGTAAACAGGAAGTGCATTGTAAGCAACTTCCAAAACTTTAGAAATGACAGAGACATCTCGCTGCCTGAACAGTTACCCAAAGTTCTTCTGTACCATTGGGGCATCTATCTTTAACCTACAGGCCCTTAGTATCCAGCAAACTTTTACATGAAGCAGTAAATTTTAAAGACACTTTAGTCACTTTCTTCTGTGTCTTGCAGAATGTCTCACAGACTCTTTCATTAATCAGGATCATCTCACCTTTAGGCTAGTTCAGCAGTCATCTCTCTGTGGGTACTGAATGTCCAATGAAGCAGTCCTGGCAAGAGCAGTTTCTTGACCAAATGTCTAGCAAACTCCATAAGGAGCCTCTTCAATGCCCTTGAAGTAGATGGTGCTGCCAAGAGCAGATGTGTCTCATTGTAATTAAAAGCCCTAAGTTATTAAAACATTTTAAATACCATATTCTGTAGTCTTTGAAAGATATGAAGAATCTCTATCTGAAATATATCTATGCACATCTAGAAAATCTAACATGCTACAAAATTGACTATTATAGATGATTATCTACTAACCTATATTTCCTAATTATACATTACATTTTTTTAAATGAACTACACAATCACAATACCTTAATCAAGATTAGGAATATGCATATAACAAAATGACCTTAAATTAGTATAAGTATACCAAGATTAACATTAATGCAAATTATTCATATCTATATCATATCCCCTTTTAAATATAAAAGAATATTTATAAACAATATTTGGGAATATGGGCATAGTTTTTTTTTCTCCAAACTGCTTCATGCTATAATGGGGGTGCTGTTAATGAGGCCCTTCATGGTATATCCTGTGTGCTAGGTTCATCTCTGTCAGCAGTTGAACAAAGTAAGTTTTTGAGGGTATTTACAGCAACCTTTCAGGAGGGCATGGTCTGTCATACCATATTGGTCTAGAAGAAATTAGAAGGGTCTCATCTTCTGTGAAAACAAAAGAAGAACTTTATTTCCAAAGCACCATATCCTTAGACCTAAATTCTGAAGTCAAGATACCTTTATGATATACATGTTGTTTAGCTTAGCCCATACAATGAATTGTCTCTCTGTACTTAGCTCCTTTGCAGTCAAAAAATTCAAAGAAAACACAATAAAATTCATAATCCAGACTCTCTGTAAATTTTCCATTTTTACATGGCTTATTTTTCTTTACTCTTATTAATCTATCAATATATTTACTGCCTGTGTCTTTAAAGACTTTACCCTTTTTTAAAGCATTAACTTTATTTTATGATTCTTTATACTCCTTTTCTTCTCTCTCCCATGCCTCCATATATTTAAACAACATTGTGACCCATTTAGAGGTCTTTTATGTCTGAATCTGTCCTATTGTGAATCTGTAATTCTTTACTGTCTTGAAGAGCTTTTAAAATGCTAAGCAACTTGGTTGCAGTTGCTCTGGATGTTGGCTCTACCTCTCTCCAATTTCAAAATGGTAGACATACCATTTCTGCTGGTTCCGCGACCACCAGGTAGGAACTGCACTCAGCACTTTAACTCTCAGAATAAGCTTGCAGCACATAAACTCTTTCTTTCTGAGTTACAGTCAAATATGCCACACAGAGCACTGTGCAGCCTGGAAACAACTCTGTGTATGGTGGTCAGGACTTGATGATCTGCCCAATCCTGATCCTGCTGACTGCCCAGGCAGTAAGAGCTGAGCCATGGACATGATCTCAGATACTTCCCTTCAGACCCCAAGTGGGCACACAAACACCCAGACCCAAGACATAAACCCCAATGGGCAGGCCCTCATGTTACACAATGTTAAATTAAAAGTTGAAATATGTATGTGAACAGGAAACTTTGAAACATGTGTAAGTACTTTCTAAAATTTCCACTGAAATGATCTAATAGAAATGATACACTAGTGACATAAGCTATAGAGAGTTCAATGAAAAAGTGTAATTTGGGATGTTTTGGATAAGGGAGATATGAAGAAAGCCTCTCATATTTGATTGTTTCAATATGCAAGTAAAATAGCCATTGGAGCCATACCAATAAGAAAAGGGTACAATTGATGTGCTCAAATAATTCAAATGACAAGAGAGTAAATAATCTGAACATGTGAAAGACTGAAGTTATTTTATCATAAGGACATAAATAAAATATAATGTAATGAATACAGAAAATTGAACATACAATTCAATAAAAACATTTAAAAAGGGAAGAAAGTAAAAATTTCTTTTCATAAGTATAGTTTGTAAGGCTCTAAAAGGAGTGATAGAATTAGAAATATCACTTACAGCACCCAAGGTAATACCAAAGAATAATAAAACTACAAGGTTAAAAATTCTGAGGAAGAGTATATTTGCCTAGAGATAACAATTCTTTTTCTAAATAATTGACAACTAAATATGAATGGAAGTGGAAATGCTATCCTATGTACAAGCAATCAAATCTAGTTTCCAAAGCTGACCCAATGTTCTGCTTGATGTGACAAAAATATGTTGCTCATGAACTTTGCTTGGAAAATATTTTTGTTCAGAAAAATAATCTGAATCTCATATATATCAGCTCTACCTTTAATAATCAAAGTCAGAAAAAAATCTCAGCATCTTTGAATTGGTAACTGGATGGAGCATAATATCCACTTAAAGAGGAAAAGAGAAAGTTACCCTAGGTTTCATGATGGGAGGGGAGGATATGGCAGTTATTAACTAAGAATATGGGGGAAAAACTTTAAGAGATGGCAAATACTTTCACCGCCGTGACTGTGGTTGCCATTTTAGGAGTGCATACATGTGATAAAAATAATCTTACTATTTACAAGAAGCTAGCTTATTAAAACTCATTTTATTTGTTATACAGCTTTAAATCAAAATTATAAGGTAAAATAGGTTGTGCTGAAACAACAAAAACATTTAAAATGAAGCAAAATTAATGAAAATTATTTTCTCTAATGAACTTAGCTAGATATGTGTCCAGATATTTTTCTGAAGCATCCATTGTTCAAATGCTAGTAGGCTTTTCTAATCTGTTAGACTTTGTTGCACTTCTCCATACACATGTGTACCCATGAGCACAAGAATAGCATAAGAGAGAAGCGCTGAGTCCTGGCTAGTTTATTCCGTTGTCTAAAAAGGGACACCCTTCAAGTTTGATTACAGTTCATTCATTGGGAAGTTACATAGCAGTAGTTCATTTTGATATACAATGGAAGCAGAAACTTTCATATAACAGAGTGAAGACTAAAAATTAGTGAAAGTTACTAACTTCAACCAACATAGTTACCTGTGAAAGTGGAATGAACAGGCCTGAAATTGATACATAATATACAAGGTAAATGTGATACACTGCCAAGCCCTGTTTCATATCTTAATTTGAGGGATCATATATACTTAAAATACATGAAATAATTCCTGTTATATTTCATACGAACATTTTTAAAAGAACCCTTTTGAAGGTATTAAGTTGGGAAGTTGACTTTGGATTTTGCATTATTTTATTTAAGGAACATTAATGGAAGCTCAATGAAGACTGTTTTGAGTAAAAACCAAAAATTATCTTATATAAATTAAAATTTCATACCAGTCTTAGTAATTCTTGAACATTCAATTCATCAAGCAATGTGTATCAACTGATGCTTTAATCTGAGATTGCCTTTCCCTGACATGCTCAGTCACCCATTTTAGATAAACTCTTCTGGTTGTTTGGATGAGAGGTTCACCAAAGTCTTAGGCATTTGAATATTTGGTACTCAATTGCTTGCACCGTTTGGGAGGCTTAGAAGATATGGACTTGTTGGAGGAAGTGTTTGAGTGGAGGTGAATTTGGGAGTATATTTGAAGTTTGCTCACTCTCTGCTTCCTGCTATATTTTAAGACAAAAACTCTTACATTTTTACTCCCATCACCAAACCTTCAATCTGTCACCATGCCATCTAACCCTTTGTAACCCAAAGTTCAAACAAACTTTCATATATTTGTTGCCTTGGTCATTGTGTTTAATCACAGCAGGACAAATGTGACTATTACAGCTTCTGTTTAAAAGAAGACAAATATATAATTTCAATTTTTATTTTATTTTATTTTCCAATTTTCCTTTTATTTTTTCTTTTATTTATTTATTTATTTATTATTGTTAAAAGCAAAATTTACATTTACTCCCCTTGTTCCCGGCCCTCCTCTCCCCCCTACCCCACCTCTCTCCCCCTGCTTCCTTAAGATGGGGCAGGATACCTTGCCCTATGGAAAGCCCAAGGCCCTCCCCCCTCCATCTCAGTCTAAGAAG
>JAQHUG010000259.1:636052-648930 GCA_028555095.1 Dicrostonyx torquatus | reverse complement strand
GTTTTTCAAAACAGGGTTTCTCTGTGGCTTTGGAGCCTGCACTGGAACTAGCTCTTGTAGACCAGGCTGGTCTCAAACTCACAAGGATCCGCCTGCCTCTGCCTCCTGAGTACTGGGATTAAAGGTATGTGCTACCACACCTTGAAGTCAACAGAGGTCAGTCTGCCTTTGCCTCCCAGGCTTTGGGATTAAAGTCATGTGCTACCACTGCCTGGCTGGGTTGGTGGAGAGGGGGAGTTCTCTCCTTTTTAAGCCCTCTCTGGTTTTTAAGTGGATTTAGCCAGCCAAGTTGGACGCCAAAATATTGTCGCAGGACAATCTTACACCAATTTGACTAAAAAAGGGGTATTTTATTGGAGGGGATAAAACTTACAGATCAATGTCCCAAACCACATTCCTCTGGTTGCAAACAGGAAACTGAGTCTAGCAGTCAGCACAGAAGCCGGAAGCAAGCAATCCCGGAGAGCTGCTGTGGCTTTTTTAAAATGAAAACCACGCCCCAGTGGGCTGGTATCTTAGAAGTCATTGGCTGAAAGCAAGAGAGTTTGATCTCCCGCAGCAGTTTTCCTTTTTTCAGTTTCTCTATATGACTATAATATGAATAATGGTTCCTTTATTATATGACAACATACATATTATCGAACATCACATAAATGATGAAAATTTTACTGAATGTCAATTCCAATGAAAAATAAATTCCTGTTGCCTCAGAAGACATCTAAACCCATAGTTCTGCTTCCTAGTGGCAAGCAGTTGCTGAGGTTTTGGATACTACAAATATTTTTGTAGCCTGCCCCCCACTATAAGCTAATGAAAATATCTCATCATTCCTCTTTCACTTAAATGTATATCTGGACAATAAATGAACCTGATTCTTACTTAGTAATGTAGAACATTGAGAAAAACATAGAGCACTTGATTTATTACCTCTGATGGATATGTATTTTTTTTATTTATCTGTATATATTCTTCTATGGATCTGATATCAATAAAATGGAGAACTTGTCACATGAACTTGCTCTTCCGTTTCATAGACACAGCAAATGATCCTCACAGTGATTTCATTTATTTAAATTCTCATGACCATGTTTCCTCATATAGTAATACTAAACCCTTTATTTTCCATTTCTTTTTATTTCTATTTTGATGTAGAGTCACACTCTATAACCCTGGCTGGCCTAAAAATTCCTGCATAGATCAAACTCATGGGGCTTTGCTTGCTTCTGCCTCCTAAGTGATGAGATTAAAGGCAAGCACCACCATATCTGCTCATTATCCCACTGTTACTGAATTATTAGCTTTTTTGCTATTTCTTGTAAGCAAGAAAATTGGCATTCTTGCTTGAAGTGTGAAGTGCATATCAGTGTGTTATTTAATCCCCAGACCCTTTTTCGCCAGTGGTTGCAGGTGGCGCAGACATCACAATTACTGAGATAGTTGAAGTACATTCTTATTACCTATCAAATACATACTAATGAAAAAATAAATTCATATGCATCTCATGGAATTTTTTGAAGTGATTTAGTGCTGCGAACTTTAGCACTGCTTTCATTGTGTCCCCAAAATTTGAGCATGTTCTGCATCAGTTTCATAAAATTCTAGGAATTCTTTATTTTTTTCTTCATTCTTTACATGAGCCAGTGGTAATTCAACACAAAGGTATTCAATTTCAATGAGTATGAAGTATTTCTACTGTTTCTGTTGTTAAAATCCAGGTTTAACCCAAGGTGGTCTGATAAAATACAGCAGATTAATATTCTTGTATCTCTTGAGACTTGCTTTGTGATTAACTATGTGGTCAGTTTTGGAGAATGTTGTATGAAGTGCTGAGAAAAAGTTATATTCTTTTGTGTTTGGCTCATAGATTGGTGGGATTAATATAGTAAAAATGGCCACACTACCAAAAGCAATCTACAGATTTAGTGCCAGAAGTCCAAAAATCCAAGGGTAGTGAAAACAATCTTCAGTAACAAAAGAACTAACTACTGGAAATATCACCATCCCCAATCTCAAATTGTACCACAAAGCTATAGTAATAAAACCAGCATTTATCCTGCACAAAAACAGAAACACTGCTCAATGGAATAGAACTACAGACCCTAAAAGAATGAAGTCCACACACCTATGGACACCTGACTTTTGATAAAGAAACCAGATAGAAAAAGGGCAGCATCTTCAAGAAACCATCGTTAGTCAAACTGGATGGCTACATGTAAAAGAAGGCAAATAGAACCATACTTAATATTCTGTCAGCACAAAACTCAACTCCAAATGGGTTAAATACCTCAACGTAAGGCCAAACACACTGAATCTGATAAAAGAGAAAATGAGTAATATCCTTGAATGAATGACACCAAAAAAGACTTTCTGAACAGAACATTGTTAGCACAGGCAGTAAAATCAACAACTAGTCAATGGAGACAAATGAAACTGAAAAGCTTCTGCATGGCAAAGGATACCATCACATGAACAAAGTGGCAGGCTATAAAATGGTAAAAGTTTTTTTAACCAGTTACAATCCAATAGAGGTCTAATATAAAAAAAAGAATTAAAAAATATTTTGAACATTAAAAACCAAATACCCCAATTAAATCTCGGGATGCAGATCTAAACAGACAATTCTCAAAAGAGAAAACTCAAATTGCTGATAAGCACTTAAAGAAATGTTCAACAGCCTTAGTCATTTGGGAAATGCAAGTCAAATCTACTCAGAGATTTCATCTTACACCTCTCCATATGGCTAAGGTCAATAACACAAGTGACAGCTCATGCAGAGTGGGAAGTGGAGCAAGGATAACACTTCTTCATTGCTTCAGGAGTACAAAATTGTATAGTCACTATGGAAATCAGTGTAGTGGTTTTCAAGGAAAGTTGGTATAGCTATATCCCTTTTTTTATTTTTGAGATTGGGTTTCTCTGTGTAACAGTCTGCCTGTCCTGGAACGCACTTTGCAGATCAGGATTACCTCAAACTCAGAGATTTGCTTTTTTCTGTTTGCTGAGTGTTGGGATTAAAGGTATGTGCCACCACCGCCTGGCCAGCTATATACTCTTAATAGCAGGTCCCATGCCCAGCAGTAAATGGCCAACACAAAATGACCCCCAGTAACATGTTTGAAGGTTCTTTGGCTCATAATATTATGTTAGAGAATTAAAAAAAAATATTCTTACTAGTCTTTTGCCTATAGATTCTGACTTCTGGTTTGGGGATTTCTATATGTTTCGAAAAATATGGCACTGCATCTATATAGGGTTATTTTTTAGCTCTTTTTTCTGTTTGGTTGTTTTCTCCTATTCTGACTTGTTTGTATAGTTTTATTTTATTATTATTTCTTATAAGCTTGTTTGTTTTCTAAGGAAGGATGGGAAATGTGTGGATCTGGATGGGAACAAAGTGGGAAAGGAACTGGGAGGAGTTGGGGGAGGGAACCATAATCAGAATGTATTGTATGACAAGGATCTATTTTCAGTAAAAGAAAAAAGTAAAAGTAAAATTAAAAGAAAAACTGATTAATATTTTGTACATAGGAGGACTCTGTTGACTCCCTGAAAGCGGCTGGGTTTCTCCTTAGTCACTAGACCAAATATAATATATTGTCACTGAGACTGTAGATCATGAAAAAAGAAATATTTCCATAGAAATTAATATGAGTTACTTTAGTTTTTATATTCAAGTAAGCGGTTGATCTCAATTGTCTCACCAGATGAAAAACACTCCTAGCAAAATGAAAGTAGGGGCTAAAACAAGAGCTATAAATTTCTTATCAACCAGTGAATTTTGTATTTCTGCATTTTCTCCTAACACATGGATTGAAGTTTTTAAAAAATTTATGCTTTTGATTTGTATGTATATGCACATGTAATGTTCCATTTTCAGTGGATTCCTTTTCTGCAATTTCAATTACCTGTTTTCAGCTGTGGCATGGAAATTGAAATGAAATTCCACAAGTAGTTCATAAATTTTAAATAGGGAACTTTTGTCAGTAGTATTTTAAAAGCTCTTGAACCACTCTTCTCCATCTAGCCCAGAATGTCAATCATTCTGGTGTAGAGTATGGTTGGTATTAACTTTCATTTTCCTGATGATTAATGATATTGTACACTTTTCAAACATATATTAGAAATTTCTTGCCTTTTTATTCAAATTTGTTTGTGTTTATATTTTTTTAACTTTTTATTGATTCTTTGTAGATTTTATACCTGCATTCTGACAACATATATCCTGATTTCATCCATGCCTCTGTAACTGCCCTCTGCCCTCATAACATATCCTGCAAATTAAAACAAAGGGAAATAAAATAAAATTTTACAAAAATCTTATTGTGGAAGCTGTCACACAGTATATCCTTTAGTTTATAGATCTTTACTTGGAGCGTTCCTTGCAATGAGTCATTGGTCTGGTTTGAAGCCTTTTGTTTCTGCTACACCATAGATACTGGACCCTCACTGGGTCTCCACTTGGATATCCTGTTGTTGTTCTGTGTTATGGAGATCCTGCAGCTTTGGATCTACAGGACTGGCCTTTTCACATGCTCTCAGAGATCATAGATAAGGTGGATGTTGGGGTGGACCAACATAGACCTGGTTCTGAGCTTGGGTAGTTGCTGGATTGGTCAGCCCACCATCTCTTCCTCATCCATCCTCAACAGCTCTCCAAGACTTCCCCAGCTCACTCATCCAATGCAGCAGAGGACAAGATGTGGGATGTCTTCTCTTAAGAAATATCTTTGAGTCTTTTGCTCTTGTTTTAATTGGTTTTTCTATCTTTTGCTTCTATATTGTTTGAACTCTTCACTTTACATAAAGTGTGACAAAATAAAATAATAACATATTGAGAGGATCACTCAGCATAATCAGCTGTGATTTCTTTATATCTGAAATACAAGACTAATTCAAAATATGCAAGCCAATAAATGAGATATAGTAACAGAATAAAGGATAAAATTTGTAGGATTATCTCAGTGGCTTCATAAAAAGAACTTGACAAAATATTCAAATCAGATGTAGAAGGAAAACCTCTTATGATGGTAAATATAATATATTACAAAACGCAGCTAGAAACATACTTTGTTACTTCAGAATCAATAGCAGACATGAAATTCCACCACAACAAAAATATTGTACTTAATAATGGATGTTATTATGAGAACAACCATGGAGAGAAAAGAGCAGAAATGACATCTAAATCAGCAAAAAAATTGAAATTGTTTCTGTTTGCAGGCAGTGTTATTTATAGAAAGCTTTAATATTTAAAGTCTATTAAAAGTAACAAATACAGTCTAGTTTGGGAATAAAAAATCATCCACAAGTCTGATATCATGATGCACACCTCTAATTCCAGCATTTAATAGATTAATGCAGGATTGAAAATTTGAAGCAAACCCCAGCTCCACAATCTTTTTTATTATATCTTAAAACCCAAGGACTGGATATATAGTTCTAAAGTAGAACATTTGCCTACCATGCATAATGTCCTGAGCTTAATCCTCAGCATCATGTACATGCGCGCACACACACACACACACACACACACACACACACAAACACATCAACATACAGGAAATTAAAGCTGTTTTTGATATACAAACAACAAACAATACAATTTATAATAATACAATTATAATTCAACAAAAATCAATACACTTTATAGTAACTATGAAATTTAAATAAAAAGTAAAAGAATTGCACATTGAAAAATCTTAAACTATTGTAGCAAAAATTGAAAAAGGCACAAATAAAGGAAAGGATAATCCATGATTAGAGACTGAGAAATTAATATTTTCAAGATTACCATGAGTGCTAAAGCTTTAGCTTAATGCTTGAGTATGTGCCTACCATGTACAAGGCACTGAGTTCAATACACAGAAATAAAAATGGAAATATTTCCCTAAGATATACCTTGCAATTCATTTCCATCAAAATCCTAATGACATCTTTACAGAATTAAATCATCTATTCACAAAAGATTTTGAATTGTCAAATAGTCACATAATGAAATGTAAGGGGCATGAAAAACAAACATCTAAACAAAGTGTTGCCCTGAAATAAAACTTTGTATTTATGATCAAGTACCAAAAACAATGAGAAAAGAAGAGTTTCTTCAATAAATTCTGCTGAGAAATTGTCTCTGCAAGCAGATAAATGAAACTGGAACCTTATTTCTTCTTAAAGTCAAAACAGATTCTATATAATAATTTAATGTCTCTAACTATAGGAAGAGAACTTGGGAAAAGTTTCTGAATTTTAGTCTTGGCAATGGGTTTTGAGGAATGGCATTAAACTTTTAGACAATGAAAGCAAAAAGGGACAAGTGAGATTACAACAAATTTGAAAGTCCTTTCACAAGTTATGAAACAAGCAGCAGTGAACAGACATCCAAGAGAAAAGGAGTAGATGTTTTGTGTTTATTAAAGAGCAGAATGAGTTAAACTTTTGATGGGCCTTAAAGAATCATTAGTCTAAAATTCACATCCCAAAATACTTCCAGGCCTTCATATTTCAGATAAATTTATTTTAATAATTAAAATGATAACATAGTATGGACTCTTGATAATTAAAACAGTTTTCATGTTTGAGGGAATATATATATATATATATTAACAAAGCTTCAGGTTTTTAATACTATTATACCATTTCATAGGATATCTGAACAATTATTTTCATCAAAAAAATAAAAACAGCCTTTACAGTTCAAAAAGAGTAGATTTCAATGGATTTACTATATAATATTATCTCCAAGGGTAGATATCTCTTTCTTCTTTTTATACAATTTAGACAAACTAAAATGGACTTTAAATGTTTCATATAAATTTTATAATCCATGGCTCAACAACTAGAATGGAGTGATTAATTTTATTTTTCATAATGCTTATACAAAATTTTAAAATTCATGTATCAAAAAGCCTTTTAAGACATAATGTCTGCATCTATTTCTTCCCATGTGCATTTTATTATGAACTTATTTCACAAACTAAAGGAAAACATCTTTTGTATTCTAAGTTATACTTGCATGTTTGGCTCTAAATGATCTATTTTGACATTGCTAAGTTTCAGTGTATGAAATTTGATGAAATAATCTCAATTAATTGATATTCTTTCATTTTAAAGAAAACTGCACATACAAATAATTTAACATGTACAGTAAACTGCAAAAAAATGAATTTTTACTGTTGGCTCTTTTGATTTATACAGCATTGTTCTTTTATCCCATTGTATTATTTCAGTGATGTCTTGGCAGAGTGTTTGATGAGATGGCTTGTGATTCACAATGTTGAGAAAGATGCTTGAAGCATGACTTACTCACTGATGCATTTGCTGAAGATTAAGGATGTTTGACAAACTGCGTTTTGACTGTGGTGCAACCTACAAGCATTTCCATTGTGAGAAGAAAATGACAACATCTCTAATAGTAAAAAGGCAACATGGTGCCTGTGTTTCCCCAACAGTACAGCATCATGACTGACCCTCAAGGGTCACAGAAAATGACACAATTCAGCATGTATAAATTCTCTTCTTTCCCAGGGAAAAATCTCAAGCAGATAGGCCAATATAGAAAGCACAGTGGAGGAATATAAAAACTGCTATTGAGCTCTGGAAAATTATATGTTATCTCAGCAGTTAATTATAGGTTCTGTGCCTTTTGTTTTAATACCAGAGATGTGCAAAAGTAGAACCATTTATTATGCTCATCCACTATCAATCTATAGACAACCCAATTACATGTTGTTTGTTTGTAGGAAGTCAGGTTGAACTAAGTAAGGAACGTTTACCAGTAATGTGTCACTGAATAAAAAAGGAGATGTATGCCAAAAGCATGATACTCCTGGGCTCCGTGGATGTTTTCCTTATTTTATGTCTTCATAACTTCCTTAATTATGTCCTAAATACGAGTAAGTTTTTAAAGCATGTTTACAGTCTAAGCCAACTATTATTTTGCATTCATAAAACTTCTACTATATTATTGCTAAAATTTAAGAAATAAGTCTACTTTTTCATTTTATTGACCAAAATGGCATTCAGAAATATTTTAGAGCATTTTAATTTCTAATGGGCATCCGATGTCTAACTCATTAAATAACAAAATGAATAATTTTAAATACTGCTTTCTAAATGTGTGAAAATATTTTAGGGAGTCAAAAAGGAGAACATGTTTTCCCAACCATATGCTGTCTTTAACATCTGCTGAAACATTAGCCTTTTAATGTGAAAATCTGTTGTAGGTTGAAATGTAAGTCTCATTAGCAATAGAAATGTTTTGTCCAGTTAAAAAATAAAAAAAAATAAAGTTAGCCTGTTTACTTATTTAAAGTTTCAGTGAAAATGGTTGCCAGGAAAATTAATGCAGTATGATTCAGTAACTAGATAAACTCAACAGTTTTTCCAAGTTATTTTAATGAATTTTAGTGCACTTAACATTTGTCAAAATAAAGCGATCTTCTATATATTTTCTGTATGTGTGTTTGTGTGGGTTTTTTTGTATGTCTGTGTGTTACATGAATGTGAGTATCCAGGTGCAAGTGGACACTGGGAGAACATTTGAGGTTAAATAGGGGGCAGTGGTCATTTTTCTGTCACCGACTGAACAAGGCTGGTGGCCATATGAATTCCTGGGATTCACCTATCTACACCTCCCCAGTGCTGATTTTACAGGCACGTTCAGCCATATTGAGAACTTTTCAAAATTATATTTTTTGTGCAGGAGTATTTTGCCTGTGCATAGGTCTGTGCATCACATGAATGCCTGGTGTCCTTGAAGGCAAGAAAAAGGTTGCCAAATTGCTTAGTACTGACATTATGTCAGTGCTGGGAATTGAACATGAGTTCTATGGAAAAACATCTAGTGCTTTTTTACCTCTCCAGCCTCCATGTCTACCCTTTTGACTCAGTGCTGGAGATTCTAACTCAAGTACTCATGCTTGTACAGCAAGCACTTTTATACAGTGAACCATTTTGCCAGTCTAAAATCAAGTTACCTTAAAATCTATAAAGCTTTGTAATTCATAAAATTAATTTAATTTGTAACACTGGACTGTCTATTATGTTCTACTGCATTATGTTATTACTAATGTTATGCATTGAGTATTATATACTTCATATGTAGTTGTATACCTGTTTGTAAGTCTTACCAGTTTATTTTTTATATTTCATAAATATTAAAAATGCCATTTTCTATTTTTTTAAAACTGCAATAAAATTGCATCATTTCTCCATTCCCTTCCCTCCCTCCTGTCTTATTCATGTGAAAAAATGACAGGAATATATTTTATAGCCTTTGGATTTTGAATATATGTAGTTTAATATGTCATTCAAACTTCCTTTGTTTTATTTTTAATTATGTGCATATGTACATCTACATATGAGTATGTGATACTGAGTGCAGATATCTGCAGACTCCAGAAGAGGGTTTCTGGTTCACTGGAGCTAGAGTTACATGAGGCTGTAGGTAATAACAACTAAACTCGGGTTATTTCTGAGAGAAGTATGTGCTCTCAATTACTAAGTCATCACTCCAGCATCAAGCTCCTATCTTGTCTACTTTACTATGGGATCTTGCTCTGTAGCCCAGACTGGCCTCAACTTCAGCTCCCAAATGCTATAATTGTGAACTGCAGCATTCCAGCCTTTTCTCCTGACTGCTTGTTCAGAATACATTCTTGATTTAGTTCATTCCAATATCGTTTTTCTAAGGATTCTTAATTTCACAACCAGTCTTTGCAGTATGTTTTCTTGTGTAATATTTTTGGTACACAGTGTTGCTACATTAATTGAATCATGACCTAAACCTTTCTGGACATCAAGGAGGGAAAAAAAGCCAGATTTTACTTTGCTGAGTCCACATTATGAAATGTGGAGTAATGGAAACACTCCACTATTGCTGGTTGGAGCACAAACTTGTACAGTCACTTTGCAAATCAGTATGGCAGTTTCTCATAAAATTGGGAATCAGTCTAACTCAAGACTGAGCAACACCACTCATATACCCAAAAGATGCACACTTATATGACAAAGATTCTACTATGTTCACAGTAGGATTATTTGTAACCTGGAAACAACCTAGACACCCCTCAACCAAAGAATGGATGAAGAAAATTTGGAAAAAAAAAGAAAGAAAATTTGGTATATTTATACATTCATTGGCAAAAAACAGTGACATCTTGAAATCTGCAGGCAAATGGATGTAACCAAAAAGCAATCCCTTCTGAGTGAGGTAACCAAGACCTATAAAGACAAACATGATATGTATTTACTCGTAAGTGGCTACTATACATAAAGAAAAGTATATCCAACTTACAGTACACTACCCCAGAGAAGCCAGGAAACAAGGAGAACCCAGAGAGATGTATTCATGGATCCCCCTGGGAAGGAGAATTAGAGAAGATATTGTAAGCAAAGAGGGAGCATGGGTGAAGAGGTAAGTGGGAAGGGAAGTGTGGAGCAGGAAGGAAAACCTGAGGGATTGGGAATATCGAGCTGGAGGAAGGACAGAGAGGGAGAGAAAGGAAAGATATATCTTGACAGAGGGAGCCATTATGGGGTTAGTGAGAATCCTGGCAGTAGGGAAATTCCCAGGAGTACACAAGGATGACCCCAGCCAAGACCCTAAGCAATAGTGGGGAGGGTACCTGACTTGCCCTTCCCCTGTAATCAGATTCGTGACTACCTTGTCATCATAGAACCGTCATCCAGTAAGTGACTAAAGCAGATGCAGAGATATACAGCTAAGCACTGGGCTGAGCTCCTAGAGTCTATTTGTAGAAAGGGAGGAATGATAATATAAGCAAAGGGGTCAAGATCATGATGGGGAAACCCACAGAAACAACAGTTGTGAACTAGTAGGAGCTTACAGACTCTGAACTGAAGGCTGGGAAACTGCATACGACTGAACTAGGCACTCTGAATGTGAGTAACAGTTGTGTAGCTTAGGCAAACATTGTTTGAAAATGATTTACACTGCTGTCATTAAACGTTTTTGCTCACATACTACTGCTAGATTTTTGAAGTATTGTGAAGTACAAGTTCCCAAAGCCATCATTAATCTATACAAAAATCTCCTAAGCTGCAGATTTGAAGTGGAAAATCACTATTTAAGAAGAAATTAAATATTAAATGAATTTTTATTTCTGTGAATTTGAATCTTTTATTTTTTAAAAAAATATAACTATATTATCAACATGTTTTGTTAAGTTCCTAAAGACATGGAAAGAATGAAATTTATTATTTGACTGAGAAATCTCTAGGGATCCTCCTGTTCTCAGGAGGCACATGAATACGTACAATAGGAGTTCCATGTTCATATTCATTACGCAATTCATATTCTTGGGTCACTGTCCTTCTTATAATCTGTTCTCGTTTCAGGACCAGAACAGTAAGTATCTGGCATGTGAAAACCATATTCAGATCATCAAAACAACTTTTGATTATATCAATTCTTTAAAGATTAAAGGAAATGTTTATTTGAATTTAAACACGATTATACATGTAACAATTTCTCTGGCTTACTTTGGAGAAAAATATTTTCTTTTAAAAATACAAAAACATCCATTAACAAATATTAAATCTTATATTTTACTGAAACATTTATTTTTAAACTGATTTATAATCATACAAACTTTCCAAGCTTTTTTTTTTTAATCTTACTATAAGGAAAGTTTAATTATATAAAGCTTTGTGTAACATTTAAGTGGAAAATATCACCTATACTACATTTTTAAGATTTATTTATTCTTACTTTATATGTATGAGTGTTTTGTATGCATATCTATACACTACGTGTGTTCCTAGTGCCCATAGAGTCCAAAGGAGTGAACTGGATACTCTAGCAATGGAGTTAACATTGTTTGTAAACTGCCCTGTTAGTGTTGGAAATCAAACCTAGGTCTTTTCGAATAGCAGCAACTGCTTTTAATCACTGAAGAATATATCCAACCATACTCCCTCTATGTTTTAAAGTTATAGCTGCTTTCATTATCAATTTATTATAATTCACATATGTATAAACAAGCTGTTAACTTGTAAGATAACATTTTCTTTATTTGAATTTCAAAATGTTCAATTTGTCTTAGTTTTCATAAATACTATATCCTAGGTATGATGCAGAATTTCAGAATCAAAGAATACATGTCTATGTTATTATCAATAAAATTATAATTATTTATATATAAAGTGCATATATATGCATGTAATATAATTTTATATATTCTGTATGTAATGATTTTGTTAAATTTACTAAAATATTCTAAAATAATGAAAAGCTGTTTAGTGACAAAGATTAGGCACAGATTTTAAACACATAAAAACATATAAAAAAAAGTTTGTCTCATCTGTGCTCCAAAAGAATGAATAATGTTACTGATGTTTAATATAAAACACCTAGTTAAAATTATCATCATGCACATATACATATCACTAGCTTTCCCAAAGCCATTAATATGTACATTTTAACCAGAATTGAGATATTTTTCCAAAAAGTCACTTGATTAATTTGTGTGTATGTATATATGTATATATATACATATATACATATGTATATATACATATATAGGATTTGCTTAAGTGACACTTGAGTGTTACATATTGACTAAATAGGTACGTGTGTTAATGGCACATAATCAGGGTGTGTTTGAGCTGAAACTGTATTAAAACAAACAAACAAACTTCAATGCAGAATATAATATGTAGAGTTAGTGTTCTTAGAGTTTCAATTTAATTTTTATATGTTATTGACTATCCAATTGACTATGTCAACTCCCAAATCTCTGTTTTTAAAGACTCACTTATTCAGAGAGTCCGGTTAGGTCATATGCTCATTCAGTCCTGGTCCAGCTGGATTTGATGAGCTCCCAATAGATCAAGCACACTGTCTCTGTTGGTGGGCCAGT
>JAQHUG010000259.1:623282-635672 GCA_028555095.1 Dicrostonyx torquatus | reverse complement strand
GCACATCTTCCTAGACCGAGATGGAGGGGGGAGGTCTTTGGGCTTCCCACAGGGCATGGTATCCTGCCCCATCTTAAGGAAGCAGGGGGAGGGCGGTGGGGTAGTGGGGGAGAGGGAGGGCCTGGGGCAAGGGGAGTAAATGTAAATTTTTCTTTTAACAATAAAAAAAAAGATTACCAAAAAAGGACTCACTTATGCTACATTCTTTATTTTTAATTTTCTTTATGTGTATATGGGTATGTGTGTATTACTGTAGATGGCTACAGAGCCTAAAAGTGTTAGGGAATCTGGAGCCAGACATATAGGGGGTCATAAGATGCCCAAATGGATACAGAGAACCAAACTCAGGTTCATTGCAAGACAGTATGTGCTCTTAGCTGCTGAGACATTTCTCTAACATCTCTTTCACATTCTACTTTTTGGTTTTTATTCTTTGACACTATAATTCCATGCATGCTTCAGCATTTCCAGGGCATAAATTTCATTTTTTTTTCATTTTGAATTTACTAAACCAGCATAACACATAACAACAATTTACTACATTATTAATATCTTACATTACAACAACTACTCAAATTTATATAGCACTTGTATTTTCATTTGAATCAATATGCTACTATTCATAATTTTACATTCAATAAGATGTTGGTACGAGCCAAACATGTAGGACCATGCCAGCAATTCCAGCACTCAGAACAATGAGGCAGAAAGATCATGAGTTTGAGGCCAATATGAATTATGCAATCTGACTTGGACTCAAAGATAAAATAATATTTTTTCTTATAACTTTGAAAATGCATTTAAGCTTTTTGAGTGCTTCTTTCATGAAATTCTTTTTGTTCATATATCTTAAAACATTAATTTTCTTTTTAACATTGTAAAAGAAAAGGTGGGAAACTCTAATTGAAAAAGAAAGGAGAATTTTCTTCTCATTCCACATTTAGGTGTCAGTCACACTAAAAATATCTTAAAATTACTTTTCACATAAAAACACATGCAGTTATTTTTATTAAAATAATCCACTGCCATCTTAATGGTAAGATTTTCTACTATTGTTGCCTTCTCTATAATCTAATTTCCTGAATACTATTTTCTTTTGTTAACTATATCTTCTACAAAATCAAATTGAATGTTGATTTGGCCAATTTTGAATATATTTCTACACTAGCATTTATAATTTTAGTGAGTGTTTCTATGTTTTGTCTCTCTTTGTGTGCTCATGTGTTCAATCTGTGCACATGTGTTCAATAGAGTTCATATTGATATCAAAAACCAACTTTCAGAAGTCAGTTCTTCATTCCACCATGACATGTGGGGATCAGATTCAGGTCACTTGTGCAACAAGTGCAATGGGCATTATTGCTAGCCCACAAGAGAATTCATTATTTGTTGAGAACTTCTTACATGAGTACATTGTATGGGTATCATATCCAGTCCTCCCTCTCCCCTCTCCACCTTTGCCAATGTCCTCCACTTCATTTCCCCTTAACAAAAGCATGTCTTCTTTTTCTATAATTACCATTGTTACACACATATGACATACATATATGTATGTATGTGTATTTTAATGAGTCAAATTAATGTTGCCCTTATGTTCATGGGTTTAGGGCTGAACACTTGGATGTGGGCAGCCAGCCCATCAAGAAGTTCATCCATAAAGAAAACTTATTCTCTCTCAGCAGCTATTTACTGCTCAGAACTCTTCACTTAGGGTAGTGCCTTATGAACCTCTCTCCTATACATGTCAGCATGTCAAGTGTTATAGTTTTGTGCAGATCATGTGCAGGCAACTTTATTGTTAAAAAAAAATCATTGATACACCATCACTGTTATGTCTAGAAGACACTATTTCTCAGAAGTCTTCCTATTTTCCAGCCTCTCTTCCTCTATACACACAGAGGTTTAAAAGTCACCTAAGGAATCTATATATAAATCAGTACATAAAATATATACCACCTATTTATATAAGATATAGAAGAGGAAAGAGAAGCAATCACCAAAAATAGAACAGTTTTATAAATCATTGTAATATTCATGACAATGTGAATCCAAAATTTTGCTTTAGAATATTACATAAGCAGACATGATTCATTCACAATAACTGTATCAGGAATTTAAGTATAAAATAATTACTTAGTTATCAAAGTGGTAAAATTAATGGTAAACTGTATTGTTTTCATACATGACCAATGGCTCATAATTTCTGTAAAATCCCTCCATTGGTAGTGTAGCTTCCTTTAGAAACACTTAATGAAAGGAAACTTTTGCAATTAATTGCAACACTCAATCATTATATTCACCTAGTTTGTTTTTTGAGGATTCAGATATAAAGGTAATATGCATTTAATATGAAAACATTCAAATATATTATTGCTTATAAATTTAAATATTTTATTATTTTTTCCATTAATGGAATTTGTTACTGTTTTTGTCTACTCAAAATTGCTCTTAGAAATAAAGATATGTATTTAAAAACTTAAATGTATGATTCATACGCTATTATTAATTTTTAAAGTTATATAATTTGAGACAGGTCTTGCTAACTGATCTGCAGGGATTCTTCATGTAAGATGTAAGTTAATTTATTACTGTAAAATTGGGTTGACACCATTTTAGGGGTTATTTTAACACATTAGGGAATGTGAAATAAAAGTGAAACCTTAGGAAAAAGCAAGACTTGTGTTTGATAAATGAAACATGTTTTTTTGTTTTTTATCCAGAAGAAAACAAAATATAAGCTTTAGTGCAATTTACCGACACCCTTAATTGAGTTTTATGCCTAGCATCTGCTTCTTGGATGACTATAGGCTTAGCACCCAGGGTGTGAAGAAACCAGCAGGAACTGACTAACTTCTCTTTGTTCTGATGTCTATTTATCTCCTCAGGCCCAATGCTCTCCTCCTTCTGCAAAAGACTGAAATTAAGTAATGCTGCCTGCACTCTCTAATTTTAGTCATAGCATTCTTCTCAGGATGGCAGGGTGAAGAGAGTGTATTGTGACAAATATTTCACCCTCTTTTTCAACCTAAAGATGATAATTTCAGTGTCATTTATAATAGATATGGGAGGTTAGATATGTCTCCATCTTAGCAGCTGTAAAATTGTTATCATAAAATAACATTATTTTAGACATTTCATTTCATTGCTTTAGAAGTAAGAGGAGGAGTTATTTTGATTAGTAAAAAAACAGGAAAGGATTCTTTGAACTTCTATTCTGCTGGCAGTAAAAGAAAGTTAAGACTGCAGTTTTCAAGTGATACATAATTTTACAATATCATTTATTTTGTTGATTTGTTGATTTGATGCTCAAAGTTATTTTTGATGAGAAACTTTTGTAAAGATTCAAAGACTTTTTTATATACTCAACTTCAATTCCAAAATCTGCAGTCTCCATATGTTTGAAATTGCATTTCCAATTCATGTAGTCAGTCAGCATTATTTTTTAAAGCTCCTTTTTTTATAATGCTAACTTTTTTGGTAGAGACTATGTACAATTTACTATTGATAGTTTATTTCAATTTGATCCAGTTACAGGTTGGTTATTGCTGTGATTCCTACACACCTACAATGTAGCGGTAGAATTTAATAACCAGCATTTAAACTGAGTGAACTATGAGCATGTCATCACATAAAAATAACAGAAGAAATCTGAAGGGATTTTGGGGAAAACACATAATCAACTCATTTATTGAACTAGTTTTTTACTCATAAATTAGCTCAGTCATTCAACAAATACTATATGTAGGATATTTCAGACTTAAAACTCACTAGTAATAATTGTACACAGTGCCTCAAAAACCTTAAGGTACACAAAACAACACATACATTTAACTAAATTTCTCAGATAATAGATCTGATGACAATGGTCCTAGATACCAAAATAACATGGCGGAAGAATAGTGCCATAATAGTATGGGAAATTGTTGAAAGTATTTCTGGAGGGAGAAATATTTTCTTAAATAGTTGTTTATTTTATCATATGCGTATGAATGTTCACTTGCATGTATGGTTTGCAGCATGTGTGTGCAGCAACTAAACAGTCAATGAAAGGACAACAAATACCCTGGATCTGGAATTAACAGATTTGTGAGCTGTTGTGTGAATGCTGGGAACCAACCCAGGGCTTCTGTAAGAGAAACAAGTGATCTTTACTGCTGAGCTATCTTTAATCAACCAAAAAAGAGATAATGTTGTTGAAATCTAAGGGTTAAAATGGTATTAGGTCTTGAGGAGGAGAGAGAAATTCCAGGGAAAGGATATGTAAATAGGACTGACCCAACTAAGGAGATTCTATGCAGAGAAGTGTTTTGATAGTTTCTCTGGATCTGCTTATTTCTACTGGTAGAGAGCAACCGAACTAGTGGCAGATTGGAAACAAACTCGGCTAACTGTCAAAAAAAAACTTTATATATTACATGCTTTTCTTTTCCCCTATTTTATTGGAGAATTTGTTTTCTATTCTCTCTCCACCCTTACTTTTAGAAACAAGCTTTATGCACGCTAAACATCATCAGTCTGGGCTGCCTGTCCTCCTCCAAATTTTATGTCCCTGGCTGACTTTGCTGCTTGACCAAATCAATTTCATTTTTTTTCTTTTGAGACTGAAGGAAAAACTCTTTCTGAGCAGCTCTAATCAGATTGGCAGCTACGGTCTAAACTACTCACAAGTGCAATGAATTTGAGTGGTTTGTAGAAGTATAGAAGCAAATTTGTATGGCTTTACTCCAAACTACACTTGTGGTCCTTTCCTCTAAAAATAAATATGTCTAGAAATTTCCTGTTGAGCACAAAACTATTGAGTTAACAATTGTGTTTGTGAAAAGTTGTGAGACTGCTTATGTATAATAAAATGTTAGTATGGATTTATACATAAAATATATGTACTTAATCTTATAGAGTAATTTTTGTAAACTTCTACTTGCTTTTAGGGTTTACTCTATAGCCCTATGAAGAAGATATACTAAGTTATGGGATACAATATATTTTAAGTACTGTGTTTTGCTAGTGTTAGCATAAATGTAAATATTAAAATGTTTTAATTGTCTGCAGGGACATTATTTATAAAAATTCTTGGAATTTAAAAACTCAATAAAAATATTTGTATATGTAAATATAATTTTGAAAGGTAAGGATATAGTAATTTAAATCATTTGCTTGAGAAACAGTTTGCTTCTACACAAAATACTAATTTTATAATTTAGAATTAGTTTACCATTTTTAAAATTCATCTATAAAAACATCCATTTAAATTTGAGTAAACAGGCATAATTGGCACTTTAACATAAACAAACAAAATGTATTATGTAGTGCAGCCAATTATTACAATGCTGAAATAGCATGTGTTCAAGTAGAAAACTTCATTTTGAAATTGGCTAAGTGTAAGTAACAAGTGTCTTAGGTATACCATTCCCAACTTGATCCTTGTAAACAGAGACTGCTTTTTCACTTCCTGGCTGCCCAGACATGAATAAGCACACAGAAACTATATGAATTTCAACACTATTCGGCCTATTAGCCCAGGCCTTTTATTAACTAACTCTTACATCTTAAATTAAGCCATTTCTATTAATCTATGCATCACCACAATGTTGTGGCCTACTGGTAAGGTTCTGGCATCTCTCTCCTTTGGCTACTGCATGGCATATCTTTGATTCTGCCTACATTCTCTCTCTCTCTCTCTCTCTCTCTCTCTCTCTCTCTATATATATGTGTGTGTGTGTGTGTGTGTGGTGTGTGTGTGTATGTATTCAGTTATAAAATTTTAGACTCACAAAGAAATGCTGTAACTGTAATTTTTGCTTGATATATATTTTGCTCTATATCATTTTTCTATGTTAAAGTTAAAACCTTCCATTTATTTAGACAGAAAAAGGGAGATGATGTGGGAATCCCTTCTGTATGCTGTGAGTAAGCGTTATTATCATTGGTGAATAAAGAAGCTGCTTCAGCCTATGACAGGACAGAATAAAGTCAGGTGTGAAATCTGAACAGGGATATATAGAGAAAATGGATGCATTCAAGGAAATATCATGTAGCTACCAAAGGAGGCAGATGACATGTAGCTATCCAAGAAACAAGAGGTAACAAACCATGAGCTTCATGGTAAAATATAAAATAATATAAAGGGGCTGATTTAAGATATAAGAGCTAGCTAGAAATATGCCTGAGTCATTGAACAAACAGTGTTGTAATTAATATAGCTTTTGTGATTATTTGGTTTTAGGTGCCTGTGATGTGAATGAGCAGTTTCCATTTGCAGATTCTCCTCATGAACATTCATGAAATATGTCCATGACTGAAACATTATTCTGTCATTCTGTCAAGGGCTTAATAGTTTAGTTTTGATTTATTCTTTTAAAATCATTTTAAAATCTATTTTTGCAATAATTCCTATATTCAAAGGTCATGTCTATATAGGTTTATTGTGGATATATGATTATTCCCTTGATCAATCCCTTTAGCTTTAAATATTTGTTTTAAAGGATATTAAAATGTAATCTTTCTTTTTGAAATTTATTTATTTGTGTGCATAAATGGGTATGTGTGAAAGATATTTTATCTTTAGGGTCATGCAAAACCTCTAGATATTAATATTTTTCTGCCTTCTCTTCTGCATAGATCCCTCAGCCTTGAAGTGGGGTATGATAAAACATTCCATTTAGGACTGAATTTTCTAAAGTCTCTCACTGTCTGCATAGTCATAATTTCTTATCTTTTGTACTTTAAGTACTTTAAATTTGCTCATGAAGGTAGAAGAATATTTAGCCTATACTAAAGGTTCATTAAAAATTTTGAGATAAATAAATGAAGAGGAGAAAACATTGAAAAAATTTGTTTATCAACTGTAGGCATTATTGTAAGCATTTAATCAAATACATTTTTAGTGTGGCTTTAATACAATCCTTATATAAGAAAAAGATTTTTAATAACATAAAATTGAGACTCAAATGGTCACTGGAATTAGAGAATGAAAACCAGTAAATTACAGATTTAGCAATCCACACATATTACAAATCTTGTGCAAACAATTCCCCAGCAACTATATCAGACTGCTTATACTAGAAAAATTAAGTTACATTTGCTTTTGACACAATAGTTCCCATAGCAGAGAGGATTTGATTTGTAGAAGCAGCAAAGATCCATCAACATGGGAAGGAGCTACCACAAATCTAACCAACACATTTGCAAAGGAGCTACTATTGCTATGTACTACTGAGATTACATTCTGACAGGTGTAATAATGCCACCATGTTAAAGAAACTATTATTACCTAATGGACAGTATATTAGTTTTCTTTGCTGCAATATCATATTAGAAACATAATAGTGTTTGAAACTTTAGTATTTTAGAATATTAACAAATTAAAATGAGAGGGGACAACCTAGAGAGGAAATTCAATGGTATATAACATGCTTAGTATATATAAAGTCCTCAATGTGATTCCTAAGAATAAGGAGTAAAATTTCAATAAAATCAAAGTGATGGTAATTTTATTATGGCTCATAGTGTCTGCATGCGCAATGGAAAATTTATTTCCTTTTTCATCCAGGTATTAGTAGAATTTGGTCCTTATTGGATGTCATCTGTTAGTGTTCCCCCTCAAAACCTACAATGAAACATTTTGTATTTCAAAAGCCACAATTTCTCTGATATTTCTCTTTTTTCTTTTCTTCTACTTTTAAAGAGTATTGTAATTAAGCTTGATTCCCCCAAGATAATCTTTGGTTCTCAACACCGTTTCAAGAATTATATTTGAAAAGACTTTTCATCACTTAATGCAATATAGTCACAGATCTTGACTATTGCGCTGCAGGCACCTGTAGAAATCCATTATTTTATTTGTCACAGAGACCATATTGACATGTGGTTATCTTAGCATTTTAGTTAGCATTTTAGCTTATTTTCTATGGTCATAATAAAATGCTTTGACAAAAAAAATATAGGAAAGGGATTTATCTAGAATTATAGTTTCGGGTTATAGTCATCATATTAAAGAAGTCACAGTGGCAGGAATTTGAGGGAGCTGATCACATTTATAGCCACATTTGAGAAAGAGGGAACAATGAATGCATGCATGCATGGTTGTGTTCAGCTTGCCTTGTTCAATTTATTCAACCTCATATTTCCTGCCCAGAGAATGTCATACCTACAATTAAGCTGGCTTTTCCAATGTCAACTAATTTGTCCAAGATAACCCCTAATAAATATTCTTCAAAGGGCTTCCTCTAAGGCAATTTCAGATTCTATACAGTTGACAATTAACAATAACTATCGCAATGAGCATATCAGCATTTTAATGTAATAGCCAATCAAGATACAAACTAATTTCTCACTAAAGAAATTGGTTATCTTTGCCATAATCTCTTAAACTAGAAATAGCTATTTATTTAAAATATAATTTAACATATAGATTTATAAAGTAGGATTTCTTCAGGAAAAGCATTGCACTATTTTTAATTCATTTTAGATCTTCTTTGAATATCATAATATCCTTTACTTATGTCTAAAACTCTTTTCCCACTGACTGTAGATTACAATCAGAATTTGAGACTGATTTTCTCTAGATACAGACCTTGAAAGTACTTTCTTAACAGTCACTGAATAAAGACTATGGTTTTCCATGTGGGAAATAGAACTGGACTTGCTCCCATTAGCATATACCCCAAAACTAGTTAGCTTCTGCACATACATCAGTTTGAGCTTGGGGATAAACAAAGAAAGGAAACTAGAGAGAAAATACAAAAATAAATATGAAAAGTTGTCACATTTGCTCTAAAATTGATTATAACATGACATAAATGCCAATAAAATAAATTCTGTTTGACTATTTATTTAAATTCTTATAAAAGAATGATAAAGCTGTTCTTATTTGATTGATATTTCCATCATGACAGAAATGGAAACAAGTGTCTAAATAGTCTATAGAGATACTCTAAGCACATCAATGTGAAATAAATACAATAAATAAGTCACTTTTATATCTATTATCCACACATAATGGACCACTTTATCAAGGAATTTGATAGGAGGAGGAAATAACATGACATTTTCTTCATTCCTCAATTGATAGAGGACCCACACTTAATTATATGCTTTAAAGAAAATACCGTAATGAAGGTAACTTAATGGAGAAAAAGTTTATTCTCGCTCATAGTTAAAGATTCCAATCCATAGTGATGAGGAAATCAAGGTAAAAAGAGCTTGAACCACCTAGTTACATCACATACATAATCAAAAATCAAGAAGCTATGGAAACACACTGTTGCTCCCTTTTTCAATTTATACAGTCCAGGATGGCCCTGTCTAGGAATTAAATGGTGGAAAGGTTTTCTCACTGCACTGAAACTACTTTCAAAATAATTCTCCATAGGAATGCATAGCTTCCCACATCCCATAAGATGCTAGACTTTGTCAAACTGATAATCTACACTAACCACAACTAATGGAAATAGTTATTCACCTTTACTGAGTTGCTATTTTTTTGTAATCTTCCTCTTTAATATTTGTGGAACAAACACCAAAGAGTTTTGAACACAGTTGATGTTTTTCTAAGTAGCTACAAACACATGAAGATTCTTGGGAAAGTATGACATCAAGAGTCATAACAACAACTTTATATGAAAAATCCACCCTTGAAAAACATACACATACAAGTAACATTGTACAGAAAAGAAGGTTGTATTTATGTATTTAGAAGCACACATGGGCACGCACTTTCGCGCGCGTGCGCACACACACACACACACACACACGTAATAGACTTATTTGAGAGTGAGCAAGGAAGTTGTTAACAGTAAGAAAGGAAAGGGATCCTCCTCATCATAAAGGAGCAGGCCTTTGAATTATGAACCAGAATAAACTCTTTCTCTGTTGTTATTTTTCTTGGGTATTTTTAACACAGCTACAGAAAACTAAGACAATGAGTAACTCTAAATCTTGAACTGAGCAATGGAGAGAAATACCATAATTAAAATCTCAAAAAGTTATCAAAAATTCGTAACTATTATTATTAGAATAATAGCAAAAAAAATAAAATATGGCACTACCAACAATGAAAAGGTCAATTGAATCTGGGTGTGGTAGAACATGCATTCAATGCCAGCATCCAGATGGCAGCAGAAGATTGATCTCTGTGAGGTCCTGGCTAGCCTGGTCTACATATTGAGACTCTATCTCAATATAACAAGCAAAAATAACAATTGCCTTCCATAATTTGGTATAGTGTTTTTTTTAATTTTTTAATTTAATTCATACATGAGTACTACATTTAAATTACTTGTGCCTTTCCCCCTTCCTCCTCCAACTCCTCCCCTTCTCCTAAATTCATTATTTTACAGATTATATGTATATTAAACATATTACTCCTTAGATGCTCTGTCTTCTATTTTCTCAACCAGTTTCCTTCTCATTAGTCCCCTTTGAGAACCCTATGTAGTTTTGCTTCTACATTCGTGTCATATATGTAAATTTTTTAACAGTCAAGTAAACATTTATATCCTTGAGACTAATCCTAAATTTTGTTATGGCTTAGCTTGAGAGGAATTTCTAATATTTGTAACCACTATTAAATTAAACAACCAGGTAGATGTTGTGCATCATGAAATGATGCCACTTGAAAACATGACTTTCTGAATGCCATCATGGATGAGGCACAAAATGTTCTGATGTGAGCTTCTGCATCTTGTTCAGTTATAAAGAGTATTGTTATATGAAAGAGATATAAAAATATTTTGAAAAATATAAGCAGATGCATTTTAAAGGCACCTAAATATTGAATAATGATATAATTTAAGATGGATAAACTGAAAATCTAAATTCCTTACTAAGGAGTTGTAATCCTTTCCTGGAAGATACTATATTCAGACTACAGTGTTTTCAAGATGGCATAAGTGGCTCACTTTATCAAGAAGAGCAGTAATTAGTAAACCAGTGAGATTTCATGAGTCTCTGGCCATTAACTCCTTCTTTGAAAGTTATTTTAGAATTTGGTGCCTTGTTATGACAACTGAACAGAGAATTGACATGGAATAACACTTATTAAATAATATTGATGGCTCCAAGTACACATGTGAGGTGTATTTGTGTGTGTGTTTGTGTGTGTGTGTGTGTGTGTGTGTGTGTGTGTGTGCAAATGATGTGAGGGGATCTTCAAATACAGTAACTTCCTACTTATGTTTCTCTTTGAAACAGTGTTCATAATAACATGGAGTAATGCAAATCCTTTATGTGACTGATTACAACATTGAGTAAACTGCTTGTGCTTCTAACTTTTCAATTTACTTATCTATGTAGTTGAAAACTATAAAATACCTATGGGCCTCTAATTTGTTATAGTAAACAGCAAAGATTGTAAATGTTATTTTTTCTCAGAATACTGATACAGTTAGAGAAATATATGAAATTTTTACTGTAATTCAGTAAAACAAATGACAGCAAAATACTATTCTAATTAAATTGTTGTAAGGCTAATGAGCTGGGAAAAGTTGATAGGCACACAGTACTAGAAATGTAGCAGAAAATAAAGAATCTTCACACAAGATTCTTTGTGACCATTAAGAGTTCAAAAAAATATATAAAAATACATGTCATTTAAGTTCCTTAAGACAAAATTTACTTTATTATTACCATTTTATTCCTAAATTGTATTTTCTTTTCAAGATTCTATGATCTTACTGGCTCAATTGGACACATTTTTCTATCCCATATGCTTTTAAATTGTTTTACCATAATCTGGAAGCATGACTAAGCTACAACATTCAAAATGCCTCATTAATGTATCAGAAACATTCACAAGAACAGAAGACAATCAAAACTTAAGATAGAAAGATGATTAGCCTCTTTCCCTTTCAATGTGTTGTCAGGGACTTTCTTTGCTATCTCTAGTAGTGCTGTCAAATTTCCTACATGATAGCTCAGAATTCTTAAGTGCAGAAAAGCATGAAGTTTCTAAGTACCTTAAAAATATATGTCTAGAAGTGGCACTGCATCATTTTTCACTCCATTGGATAAATGTATTCACAAAGACAGTCATTATTCATTGTGGGAACAAAAAATCTTGATTATTTGTCTTAACAGTTCATTAAAAGTTCAAGTGAGATGGCTCACTGGGCAAAGGTACTTGCCACCAAAATTGAACATTTGAGTTCTATTCCTAAAACAAACATTGTGAAATGAAAGGACTAACTCAAAAAAATTTGGCTTGCACATATGTGGTATGACAGATGTTTATCTGTAACACGAGGGCTGGCTCGTTGGGGTTACTGTCCTACCCAGTACTCCACAGCCAGCAAGCCCGAAAGAAAATCACACAGAGAGTCTACATTAGGTTATTAACTGATTGGCCCATTATCTCAGGCTTCTTACTAGCTCCCATAAGTTATATTAACCCAT
>JAQHUG010000259.1:595703-617304 GCA_028555095.1 Dicrostonyx torquatus | reverse complement strand
TAAGCTTAATGTCCTCTGTTAATGGCTAAGGTCCACTAATGAGATGAAGTACACTACAGAGTTATGTCCAGCTATTTTTAAAGAGCATGTATTAATAAATTCAACCGTAGAAGCTAACCATGTTTGCCTTTTGTTGCTCTGATTTAAAAAAAAAAACATGACAAACAGCAACTTTGAAAAGAAAGGATTTATTTCAACTTACTCTTCTAGGTCACAGTTCATTACTGAGGAGAGTCAGAACAAAAACTTAATTAGGAACCTGAAGGAAAAACTGAAGAGGAACATTACTCACTGGATGCTACCCAACTAAGTTTTTTAATATATATCCCAGGCCTATATGCCTTGTGATGGACTTCTTTAGAGTGGGCTGGGCCCCTTCACATCAATCATCTATCACGATGATCTCCCATTGATATGGCTACAGGTCAATCAGATTTTGGTACTTTCTCAGTTGAGGTTTCTTCTTCCCAGGTAACTTGATCAAACTGACAATACAAACAAACCATCACAGAAACCGAAAGTAAATCAAGATATTTAAGACCCTTTCCTAAAGGGAGGTGAATCTTTATAATAGTCTGCTCTTATGAATCAAAGAATTAATACCCTTTATTTTAAAATCACACTTAGAGAGCATTACTGTAAACTATAGATATCCATGATTTAATTAGGTTTATATTATACAGAATCAGATATAATCAGGTATGCTTATCACTTTTGTCAGGCTCGCATCTGTACAAATTTGTCTCATAGGTTTGGTCATCTTTCAGGATGACCTGTCCATATAGAAAATAACACTATATTTAAGAACAAATACTATGCCAATGTGGAACTTCTATTACTTTTGCTTTGAAAATTGTCTCCATGAATAAAAATAGGTACCACAAATGAGATAAACCTCATTTCTGCTACTAATTCATCTACTGTACAGTTAAATATCAGTAACTCAGTACCTGTGGGTTGGAAAACTTTAAACAGCCAGGCAATAAATATTTATAGCTTGGTGGAACATATGCTCTCTATCTGTCTTTGTACTGTGAGATTAGTCATTGAAAATACATTAAATACATGCAAACTATATTCCAATAAACCTTGATTAATAAAATCAGTAGAAATCCAAATATAGGTCATGAATCACAGTTTACTGATGTAGGATGTCCTTTTGTATGCTGTGACTATGTGTTTCTCCTATTGGTTGATGAATAATGTTATTTCAGCCAATGGCCAGGCACAATATAGCTAGGCAGGAAATTGAAAAAAATAGGGATAGAGAGAAGGCAAAGTTAGGGAGACACCATGTAGCTGCCAGGGAAGCAAGATGCCAGGGAATCATCAGTAAGTCACAACCACATGGTAGTACACAGATTAATAGAAAGGGAATAATTTATAAGACAGAGCTAGCCAGTAAGAAGTCTAAGCCATTGGCCAAACAATTGTGACTGATAATAAATTTCGGAGTGTATATTACATAAGTGGCTGCAGAAACACAGTAGGTGGAGAGAAACTGATCCCATGGGACCAGGTGGGCCAGAGAAAAATCTCCATCTACAGTTTGCCATTTGTTATTCTGTGATACTTTAGCTCCTCTAGTATATTTCCTAGACATAATTTCAGGTTTCTATTTTTTACTTAAACATGCTGTATTACCTAAAACATGGTAGGTATTTAATAAATATCAAACACAGTATTGATTCTATTAAGAATTGTTCTATTTTTGTTAAAAGTCATTATACTACAAAAGTGTTAAGAATTTTATGTATTCTGAACCAATTCTGAAGTCCATTCATGAAATAAAAAAAATGCTTACTGGCATCCTAATAGACATTTAGAATGACATTGTCTTTCTTTTATTGTCATAATGGTCATTATTAGTATTCATTTACAGTAGTACAAGTTCCATTCAGGTACTGTGTATGATAGACAAAGTGTTCTAACATTGTCCTATATCATCATCATCATCATCATCATCATCATTTATGCTCTAGCAATGTTTAAGCTTGCATGGGCAGCCGGTTTATGGCAATTAACCAGTTGTTCCTATCCAGAGCAGTTCTAGATAAGTGTGTTATTGTCATACCCAAGGTTCCAAAGTCTTTTTTTAATACTATCTACCCAGTGCTTTGGAGCCTTACTCTTTGCATTATCTCATGCACTTCTCCAGCAGTGCTATCTTCGAGGACATTGTCCTATATCCCCAGCTCAATATCTTCTTTGCTTCCTTAAGAATGACAGCCTGAGGTCTACTGAGATGGAACATAGGATAGAGGCATTTGACCTCAAGCCTGTAGACCTAAATTTTATCCCAAGAACACACAATGTGGAAGGAAACCACCAACTACAGAGATGTTTGTTGACCTCTACACACACACACACACACACACACACACACACAAGGATGCACAAAAACATACAGAAGCAGATAGATAGATAGATAGATAGATAGATAGATAGATAGATAGATAGATAGATATTCATAGACAGATAGATAAATAAGGGATAGATGAGAGATAGGTCAATAGACAGATAGATGAATGGATAGATAAATGAAATATTTTTAAGACATAACTTTTATGACAGGAATTTAGATATTGATGAGATTGTGCATGTATCTATTGGTCAGAATATTCCAAGTACTAGTCCAAGTGTTTCTGGCAAGAATTGATGTATGTACATTAGTTTATTAGAATTAGCTTATAAGATGACTTTAAAATACATGTTTAATCTACTGTCATCTAAGTACCAACCAATGTGGTGAAAACAACACTGGAGTTATTTTCTTAGGCTTAAAACAGAGGGGAAATTCCACACATTTATTTCTCCTTCTTATCAACTTATACATTTACTTTTTATATTTGCTAATATAAATCCTGTGCTTTAAAAACAGAAGACCAGGAACTGTAAAGAAATAGAGCTATAACACTTCTTGGGCTTAGCCTAGGATTCTCTCCACTTCTGAACATCCAGATACATTAATTCTCTCTCTCTTTCTCTCTTTGGTAGGTTGTATTTTCTTTCTTTTTAAGACAAGGTTCTTCTGTGTAGCTTGCAGCCTGTCCTGGAACTTGCTCTGTAGACCAGGTTGGCCTCAAACTCACAGAGATCCACTTGCCTCTGCCTCCCCAGTTGCTCGGATTAAAGGCATGTAGCACCATTGCTTGGCCTTGATACATTGTAGGAGGAGGGCCTGCTTGTTTGTCCTGGCCACCTGGCTAACTTAGATCCAAAATAATCACACAGGAACTGTATTAATTAAATCACTGATTGGCCCATTAGCTCTAGCTTTTTTTTGACCAACACTTGCATCTTAAATTAACCCATCTCCATTAGTCTGTGTATCGCCACGTGGCAGTGACTTACTGGCAAATTTTCGGCATGTCTTACTCTGGCATTGGCTCCATAGTGCCTCTCTCCCTGCCTTACTTCTCCAAGCATTCAGTACCGTTTTCACCACCTACCTAAATTCTGCCCTATCAACAGGCCAAGGCAGTTCCTTTACTAATTAACCAATAAAAGTAACACATAGACAGAAGTACCTCCCACACCGATACATGTTAAGTTTATTGAGAGAACATGAGATATTTAAATGATTTGCTGAATTTTGGCCACCTGAAATATGGTCCCTTATTTCTTTATTCATGTTTGCTTCAATAAACTACATCTCTTTAGTTCTTGCCATTTTTCTTCATCTGGCATAGTATTAAATTCTCCTATAACCTGGGTTTTTTAATGATATCTTTCCTATGAGTCCTATAAATAATTAGTATTACAATATCTATGTCTAGTAGTATTTATAGCACAATATTAGTCACTTTTATTTCTGAATTTTATACTTTGTTATTTCCAAAAGCATACTGGTCATCTATTGATGGAACAATAATGTTTAATATTAACCCAAATGGAAAATGACTTACGATGCATATCATCTGACCTTGTCAACATATTTTTGTTAAGCTTAAATCGGTTTCACTTCAAATTACAGGGTAAGTTTTGATACTCTTGACCTAAAAGTAGAGGTAGACAGTCATTGATGCCATATTAGCATTAAAGAATAATCAGCAAAGAAAGTTAATACAAGATGCTAAGAAATTTCAAAAATATATCAGGTTAATATTTATAATCCAAATTCTTAACACAGCTAACTATGAACTTCAGTTATGTTATATTGCTGTAATGATAAGAATAGTTCATCAATAAAACAAGGCAATTAAGTAAGACATACAAATTTTATCATATTTATACAGCCAAATTCTTTTGTTTTGTTTTTATTATTTCAAATAAATCTTACATTTAACTATCTTTTCCTCATATTCCCCCTCCCACATGCTGTTCCAGATTGCTGTAGGAATTCCTACCACCAGTAGCCTTTAAGTTACCTATCCACTTGGCCATGACCTCTTATAGTATTCATACCAATGTAAAGAGCAAGTCCGGCCTCTTTTCCAGCTGTGGCATTCAGTTGCTATTCTCCATTCCAGCAGAGGATTGTGATCTGTGAATATACCTCTAAATAAATAATCCTCTATTATTCTCAATTATGAGCTAGTGTGGGATTTCCTTTAAGTGTCCTTCTTTATCTGGAGCCCCATGCAGATTCAGACACCACACCTAACCAGTCCGCTGCTTGGCTTGCTTTTACCTAGAGCAGATTTTGTAAAACCCCTGCCACAACAGAGCTAACTGCATGCAGCAACTTGGAAATGTCCTAAGCTCACAAACATCCCCTCCCCCACTGCTGAGTTCATAACATGTGACACCTATTGTGCAGTTTCTGGTTTGAGCTCCCTACCCGTGAGTTCTGGGCTTCTTGCTCCATGTATGGCATTGATTTAATTGCTTTGAATTTGTCAAGCAAAGCATATTTCACAGTATTTAACCATTACCAAGGCAGGAAACTAAACTGGCTCAGGACCATTTGTGTGGCCACAAAGGTTGTGTCGCTGCTAGTCATGACTCTACAACCATGATACCTGCTGAACAATAAAGATTATTATTGCTAAAACAATTTACTGGATCTCATAACAGATAATTAAGAAATCAATATGGCAGACTACCTTAACATTTAGAAACTTATTTGCTAATACTATGAATGGTATTCTTCAAGGCTTATATGGTTATGGTAATATATCCATTTATTGGATATTGGGAAACAGTTTTGTTTCTTCATATTATGTCCTTAAGAAAGAATGAGGCACTTTTAGAAATGATACAGTCTTTACAGACTAATAATGAACAGAGAGTTGATAGGATTAATACCATTGAAAATCAAAAGTTACCTGAAAAATCTAATACTATTGAAAAAGGTAACATTAATTTGACAGAAAAACTTGAATCCATGACTAAGCGTAATGAGAAATTATCTGAAAGAATTCATACTGTTGAATTTGACAATAAAAATTTGTTAAAAAGGTATGACAGGATACCATATAGAATATCTCTCCATGATGGCACTCTGCACACTATCCAAATAATGTCCAAGGATGAGGTGTTATCTTTAAAGGAGAAACTTCAGACCATGCATTCACATGTGCAGAATTAGGACTAGAGGCTAGGTGCCTCAATGAAATCACTATAAATATATACAATCCAGGAGATTCAGGCTTTACAAAAGACACTTGTAAAAAGATTAGAAATGATTGAGGAAATTATTGGAGCTGATGAACAGGGAAAGAAGGCATAAGGATGGGATCCTACAGATCAGGCAATTATAGAAAGATCAAATCAAACTATAAAGAATATGTTAAACAAACAGACAGGAATGAAAAACACCTGCAGAAATAGATTACATAATGCTTTATTAACCTTGAATTTTCTCAACGCTAATGAGAAAGGAACAACAGCAACAGAGAGACATTGAATAATATAAAAGTCTTCTGAATTAAATCAGCTAGTGTATTTCAAGGATGTTTTGTCCTCACAATAGAAAACAGGAGATATGCTACATTTGGGGAAGGGTTTCTTTCTTGTTTCTACAGGAGAAGAAAGACTATGGATACCATCAAAATTAAGAAAGATTCACTTTGAAAAGAAGAATCCTCCTGAAAAAGAGAAATGACAGTTCATCCACAGAGTTGACATTCATACAGGTGGTAAGAAAACCTCATAAGGGTTGGGGCAGGGTTCTACCCTTGTCTTTACAGGAAAATACACATCTTCAAAAATTCAAGAGACCTTGGATGTTTGGTTGATGACAGAAGCAAAAATAACTATCCAATAAGGATCATCAAGAAAAAGGAATATGACTTGTAAGGTCTGGTAATATAATCATACATTTAAATATATGTATATACATATATTTATATATATATATATATACAGAGAGAGAGAGAGAGAGAGAGAGAGAGAGAGAGAGAGAGAGAGAGAGGGAGAGCAAGAGCTGGCTTTGGAGTTGGACAATGGCTCTGTCCTTCTCTAAATCCAAGCATGTTTCTTAAAAAATTTCAGAGTTTCTGTCTCATGTCAAGAGCCATCTGGTGTGGGACAGAAAGAAAGAATTTAGAAAAAAATGTACATTTCTTCATAACTATTTTTGTCTCTATTATACCTTTCATTGAATATATATGTCTGTATAAATAATGTTTAAGTTTTTCATAATGAACAATGAATTTTATGCAGTAATCTTTGAAGTTTCCAAGAAGAAGATGGGCCCCAAAACAATAAATTCACCTGGTTAATATGACATCATGATGCTGATAGTTCTACTATAAGACCTGTTTTGGGTATCAGCTGCTCAAGATGATTCCAATTTGGTTACCTGAAATGGTGCACTTTTACAACTTTCTGGTTAGTACTCAAAATAGGAACCTCATAAAACCCTACCAAATACTCAGAGACTATTTGCAATTATACCAGACAGTAATCTTGCAACTTAACCATCATTTTACTTTCACAAGATCCCATAGAAATAACATTGCCCCCATTACAGTTGTAAGTAATTCTAGAAGATAACATCCCCTCTCCGAACAAAGTCCTCAGGGTTAGGGACATCATTTATAGGTTAATTATAATTGGTAAATATTTGGGGGTTGGGAGAAATTATGTAGGCTCAGGGGTATCTTTGGAAAGCAAGGAGGGGAATTGGATGGTATAATAGATTAGTGTGAACTTACTCATGCTAATAATAACCGTGAGTAATAGAATGAATACTTGTGAGCTATTATGTTTAGGCAATTTAGGTTGGTATAGATTCTTGTATATTGATACAAACTTAAATCATTTTGAATATGTTCCTATTTTCATCTACAGTGTTTGTATATCTAGGCAAGCTATTTCGTCATGTATGCATGCATGCTTCTACCTCTGCTTAAAACATTTTTGTATATTGATACAGTTTTAGGATATATTTGTCATATTACAATGTATATTTCTACCTTTGATCAAGATACTTACACACTGTTTACATTTTACATTTGAGATAATTTGTTGTATAGTAGTTTAAAGATTGTTTACTATTTTAATATGCAGTCTTACTCTTTAAGTTATATAGGTATTAAGAATTATAGATCAATGGTCATTCATGTTTGTCATACTTAGACTAATCAGGTTCTTTAGATACATAGAGATTGTATTCTGCATAGATAGGTAATCTTCAGCCACTTCAAAGAGCTGTAGAATATGGGATTTAAATAACTTAGGATTCTGTTGAATTGAGACATGATTGCTCTGGTAGTGCCAATCTATTCCTGAGAGAACTGAGCACCAAAGAGACTATACTTGGAGTTTGTTTCTTCTTTGCAAAACTGGCCTTTGGGCAAGGAACTGCCCATGCATCGACCACTGATAAAATGCACAATGTTCAGACAGGACAAGAAGGATAAAAGAAAAATGACTGTCAAATCCTGCCAAGACAGGGTAAGATGGTTTGGAAAAATTTCCTGCCTTGGGAAATGGTCTGTCAGTTACTCTAGGACTTAGCCAAAGTTGGTTGCTCAACATTGAAAATGACACTTTGGGTGATTGCTCAGGTTGCCAGTTGTCTTTGTCATTTGTTGCACATTTTGGAAGTTGTTTGATTACACTTCCTGCTTACTCAAGTGATAGTTTTTTTCCCTTCTCAGATCTTCGATGTGGTTGAAGAATAAATAGTTGTAGTTACTTTCCTCTCATGACTTGGGCAAGTTATTTACATATGAGACTTAAACTCATTAGGATAGGATAATTATTGAAGAATTTATCACGTTTCTTGCTTGATATATTTGTTTTTATTGTATATAATTTTATTAGGCTTAGAATTCTCTTATTTGAACTAAATGGGGAGGTGCTGTACGAATTTCTACTGCCAGTAGCCTTTAAGTTACTTGCCCACTTGGGTGTGGCCTCTTATACTATTTATGATAATGCAAAGCACGTGTCCAGCTTCTCTTCTGGCTGTGGGATTCGGTTGCTGTTCCCCATTCCAGCAGAGGATTGTGAGCTGTGTGTCTACTCCTAAATAAATATCATTCTCATTTCTGAGCTAGTGTGGGATTTCTTTTAAGCAATCTTCTTTACCAGATCCTCTCCCTACCTAACCAACTTTAAAGTCTCCAAAATAACAACAATAAAACTAAAGCGAAGTAAGCAAAATAAAAACATGCCTGTCAATTATATGTTGGTCAACCACTCCTGAAAATAAGACCTCAATTGAGTGGTTGATATACCTAGTGTCACTGTATTGTCAAAAACTTTTCCCTCTCTCAGCAGAAATAAGTGACAGATCAGTTGTTAACCTTTACCCTAGTGGCTAAGCTTTCATTAATGTTTTTAAATATAGCAAAATAAAATAAAATAACATAAATCGAAAATTATCACATTGAAGTTGGTCAAGATAAATCAACAGAAGGGAAAAACCTCAAAAGGCACAAAATTCAGGGACCAACTCATTTACTCACTCAGGAATCCCACAAAAATACTGAATTGGAAGCTGTAATATATACATAGATGATCTATACATAACCAAACTTCTAAAATGCCACCTTAAATATGACTTATCCTTCATCACAAACATTCAATAATTTCATATAACTACATACATTTGCACCTTAAAAGCATCTACAGTTTCATCCCAGCTATATTTTCTCTCTGTTCCTTTAAGTCTTATTAACTAACAAATTCATATTATCATTACATATTTAAACATTTGGCTTTGCAAATCAGTTCTCTACTTGTAACTGTCTCCCTTTCTATACTCACATCTTGTTTCTAAGAAAATTAAAATTCTGCATAATGCTACCCAGATTAGTAATGCTTATGTTTTGAAAATGTCTATACAATGCACAAACACTTACCATGACCTCTTCAACACTGGTCACATGGTATACTAAAAGAAAACAGGGAATGAATTATTAAGGAAGAAGCAAGTATTATTTAAACTAATCCAAGATGCAAAATGTAATATCTCTTGGTTATGGGGCAGAAAGAAATAAAGTCAAATAAGAAGGATAGGACGTTAGAAAATTACTACCTGCTTCTAAAACTACTAGTTCAAAGAAAAACTGTGAGATATACATATGGGTTTTTACTACTAGTTCTGGGTCAGTTACACAGAAGCCATTGTTTGTTAGAGGAGAGAGCCACTCATTTGTCCTGGCCACCCAGAACTGAAATAATCACACAGAAACTGTATTATTTAATTCACTGCTTGGCCCGTCAGCTCTAGATTCTTATTGGCTAACTCTTATATTAATTTAACCCATTTCTATTAATCTGTATATCACCACATGGCAGTGGCTTATCGCCAAAGATTCGACATTTCTGACTCTGGTGGCTCCATGGCATCTCTCTCCACCCTCCTTTCTTCCAGCATTCAGTTCCATCTTCCCTGCCTACCTAAGTTCTGCCGTATCCACAGGCCAAGACAGTTTCTTTATTCATTAATGGTAATCACAGCACACAGAGGGAACTACCACATCAATTGTGGGCTTAGAAACCATGAATGGTGAGAAAAAAATTTTGATAGATTCTATTATAATTCACTTCATCATTAGTTCTCATAGATGTGTGTATGAAGCTTAAAATAAATATTTCTCTGTAAATTGACTTGGATGGAGGATGGAGAGATGGCTCTTGCAGAAGACCCAGTTTCAGTTCCCAGTTCCCACACCAAGCAACTAACAACCAGCCACCTTTATAGCTATAGTTACAGGAAATGCAAAACTTTCTTCTGGACTCTATGGGTACATATATGCACATGGTGTAAATAAGCTTATGTAGGCCCACATACATACACATAAATAAAATATAAATAAATATATTTAAATTGGCTTTCAGTTATTAGAAGGCATGTTATATTTTATAAATTTTGTATCTAAATATAAAGGATCCTGAGTTTGGCTCACTCTGAGTATGATTTTTTTATGAATAGGAATTTAAATGCTATTTAAATAAAAACATATTCTTTTGTTTCTTATTTTATTTTTTTGTTTCTGTGTATTCATTACACATGTCATTAGGTTATATACATGCACAGGAATATATAATTTTCTGTGAGTCTACTTTCCCTATAGAGCTACATATTTATTTTTTTCTCCTCTCTTTTATAATTAGTCTCCTTTGTTCCCCTAGAAAACTTCATCTCTACTTTCATAGCACACATAAATGAATGACTATATGTATTTGCCCAAAATCTAGGACCCACAAATGGAGAAATGTACATTTGTCTTTCTAAGCTGATTTACCTTGCTTAATATGATTATGTCCAGTTGTATCTATTTTTCTGCAAATGATGTAACTTAATTCTTTAGATATATACTCTCTCCATCCTTTTCCATATATATATATATATATATAATTTTATTTTCTATTATTTCTATTATTATTTCATATTTTCATTATTCTATTGATGGACACCTACAAGGTTGTTTTAATAACTTTGCATTTGTGAATAGTTGTTGAAATTTTATTTTCTTTAAAGTGTAGTTGTGTAAATTTAATATCAATAAAAAGATAATCAAATCTTAATATGTATAAATTATATGTAAGAAAAATATAAACAAAATAACTGTATAAAATATCCTTCAATCCATAAATAACCCACAAGATGAGTTTTGATAAAAAGGATGGGGAAGAAGGTAAGGAGAAAGGAGCAGGTCCAAAATTATCTTCCAAAATGAACTTATTGGAGAAAGAGACTTATAGATATGGAAAGTGCCCCATCAGTTTGCAAGCAGGTGAGAGACCTGCCTTCAGGCTATGTCCCCATCCCAGCCATACATGGGACTCTGTCCCTCCAAGACTCACTCTGCTGCCCAGCCCTACACAATAGAACATGCTTCCTGTGGCCAACCCTTCCCCACAACCCCAGCAGACTACATAGGCAGAGGTGTAAAACATACCAGTTGGTAAAACAGCAGACTACATAGGTCCAGGTGTAATCAATAATAGTTGGAAGAACAGGCACAGACATAAGCCACACCACTTGGTAGAAAAAATGAGTAAAAGTCAATGTAAGAATACATTCAACAACTGAAAGAGTAATATGACACCACCAGAGCCCAGTGGTCCTACAACAGCAAGACCTGAACATTCCAATGCAGCTGAAACACAACACAAGTTTCAAATTTATTTTATGAAGATGAGAGAGGCTCTTATAGAGGAAACAGACAAGGAAAGCAATGACTTAGGACTTAAAGTAGGAGAGCATTAGAAGAGACAGCTACTATGAAGAGCATGATAGTGTAGCATGCATTCTAATAGGTCTTAAAAATAAAATCCTGGAGTCAGATATAGGAGAAAATGTTAAGAAATCACAGGAATGAAGGAGCAAAACCACAGCCACCTAACCTACTTAATATTTCAGCTGAAAAGTGACTGAGTTCCTGTCTCCTCCAACGTTATTTATCACTTCATTTCTCTCTGCTTAGACATATCACTTCCTGTTCATTTGTAAAGTCCTCCAGACCTCTATGGTTATCTAGTGGCTGCCTAGCTTTACCCTCTGATCTTCAGGCAAGCTTTATTTGTAGAAACAAGACATCACCGCATGATAGGGCTGTTGAAATGAGAGAGAGATTCTTCAGTGTTAAGGGTATCAAGTGAAATGTAGTATCCAGGGCATAGCCAAACATAAAGGAGCCTTGAAGGGGCAAAGAAACTTTTGCCTTCCAAGTTTAAGAACAAAGAGGTTTTCTAAATCTTAAGGTTTTCAAGGGGGGATAGGCAGGCTTTATACATAGTGATCTATTCTGGCCTAAACTATGTGTGTTTACTCACAAGACAGGAAGCTACTAATCAGATGTGGGGCCATATTTCAAACTTGTTTTAGTTCGGGACAGCAGCAGAGAGGCTGACTTCATTTTCAGAGGTAAAGATAAGAAAGAGCATTTGTTTGCATATTGTTGTTAACAATATGGACCCAGGCTACAGGGAGGTGTGAGTTGCTTTGTCTATTAAAGTGTCTTGAAGCAGCAGATCCATGACCTAACAATTATCTATTATTTGACTCATTCCCAGGAAAAGTGATTTGATTTCTCAAAATTAACCTGAACATCTGTTATGTCACTTAGGATCACTGAGATCACTGTCAAAAGTATTATTCAGTTTAAATTAAACATTTTCCATATCCACAGTATGAAAACCAATATTAACATTAAACTTAGTAAACTAAACAATCAAAAGCCATCAGATAAAGTAGATGAAGTATTGCAAATCAGGTTTGCTCATCTTGAAACTGAGGAGGTATGATGGAGTCAACAGATTTTTATTATATTATACTCTCTGCATCCTACATTATGAAAGTTTGAATTTGGCTTGAAAATAGAGACTAGACCATACAAAAGTAACAGGTAGCTGATTTAGCTATATTGTTTACTACAGAACTGAGTCCTATTAAATCCATGAAGAGCAGAAATTGAGTGGCTCAACCCCCACTCTTAAGCACTTTATCCTGATGAGGTTTAATATGAAAACTATCCAAAGCCCAGAGACACAAACATTGCAATTGTTCCATCCAAAACAGACACAAATTGGAGAATAAAATGAACTTCTGCTATTTTTATCCTTGAAAAAATAAGAATTGCCATGGTGTTTGAGAAAAACTTGGCAGATTTATGCAAGCAAGTAATAATATTAGCAATAACCACCATAAATGGTTTCCTGGCAGCTAAAGACAGGCAAGTAGAACCAGGACAATAGACTGTAATTATACCTGAATAATGGAACAGGGCAAATCAGGAAGAGTATTTACTGGAACCAGATGAAAATTAATTCAAATTGTCTCATAGAGAAAAAAAATGACAGAACAGCTAGGTAACAGTTTGCTACTTTCTCATTTTATTTGTTTGTTTGTTTGTTTGTTCTGCCCTTATCTCTTTCTATAGTTTAATTTCTAAAACCTCTGTGCATGTTCATTTATAATCTTTTGTTATCAATATGAGTCATAAGAATACCCATAATTTATATCTAAATGTATTTTGTTATGTGAACCACATGTTTAAGATGTTTCACATGTTTCACTATGTGCAATACTAAAATTCAATTATAATGTGAATAGACAAAAAGGACTGGAACCTCCTAAGGTCAAATTAAATAGTCAAAAACAGACTGGTGCCTAATAAAGTCAAACTAAATGCATCTATTTATAATTGACTTAATCACCAACTATATCCTCAAAATAGTGAAGAATATGAAGTGTTTGCTAATGAATTTTCAAAACATTTTTTAAAGAAATCCATAAAAGAAGTAGAACTGGGTAATGAACCCTTCTGTGGTAGAATTTAATTATATAAACTTATTTTCTTTTTAAAAAGGCCAAGATATTTGGGTCTCAGGCCCAGGAATTAGTATGGATTATCTCCTTAAAAATCTCAGCCCAGGGCTGCTGCTATGCTAATATGGACATTCTGTATGCTCCATATTCATTGCAATGTGTTGTCAGATGTAATTTATGATTTTATGGATATCTGAAAATGTGCAAAGCAGTGAGCCAAGCAGTGATCCAAGCAGTTTTATACATTTTGCTTAATGAAAGAACTGTCTTAGAAGTCTAAGATCAAAATTCATTAGTTTTTTTCTATGCCAACACTTTAGAATACATGAAATAGTAATGTTGATATGAGCATATTTGATTAAAATTAAGAATGGAAGATATGTTATTAACATCAACAGTAATTTACACTTTATGGGATTGAGGACAACAAATACAATGAATACATAAAATACTTCCTACAATAAGTAACCACACATTAATTTTATCACTAGTGTGATTTTTAGAATATATATATGTATATGTATATATGTATATGTATATATATATATATATATATATATATATAGAGAGAGAGAGAGAGAGAGAGAGAGAGAGGGAGGGAGGGAGGGAGGGGAGAGAGAATTTACATAAATAAAATTTGCATACTTATATAAAATATCTAAGTATATACATTCATGTATAGATGAAGATGGAGATGTCAAATGTATCTTTACTTAAAGATCTCATTTTAACTATTATCCTAAGCTGCTTCTAAATTTAGGCTCCCTATTTCTTTCCTAAGGGTGAATGGTAAAAGAAAAATGGAAAAGATGACAATTAATAGCAAGATAGTTATCCTCAAGATCATTGAGAATTACCTCTTTGTCAAGGCCATCTATTTGATTGCTACGTTAACTGTGTTCCCTGACCCAGTCAATGAAACTGAGTTATTGAGAGGACTTGTTGCTGCATTGCTCAGTCTTCAAATGCAAACTGACTGAAATTATATTTCTTTTCTGTTGGAAGAGGCATACTGTCTCAAGAGAAAGTTTGTGGCTAAAATACAAGATGAAAATTTAGCATTGTCAATTGCCAATAAAGGAAATGCAAAGGAACACTACAATAACTAAATTCTGAATAATCTTCAAAGTTAATCAGTGTGATTATGTTCCATTGAAAACCATTTATGTAAATACAATTCCATGTGCTCAAGGTGGTCAAAATGTGATAAACTGATATACATATAGCTTGTGAAATAGTTATACTAGTGAAACCAATTATACATTCATCGCCATCCAGAGTGACCATTTGTCTATGAGGAAGATAAAAACATTTAAACCCTGCTCTCCCATCAAATTTTTAGTTAACAGTGCACTATTAATGATAGTGTACATTTCTGTAAATTCATATTTACAGAAAATAATTCAACAATGGGACCATAAGGGATGGCTCAGCAACTAAGAGCACTTGCTACTCTTCCTGAGAACCTTGGTTCAAGTTCCAACACCCACAGAGTGACTCACAACCTTCTGTAACTTCACCTCTAGGAAATTCAACATCCTTTTATGGCTACTGGAAGGCACCAGGTCCAAGCATGGTAAACATGCCTAGGGGCAAAATTCCAATACAGATAAAATTAAGAAATTTTAGATAAATAATAAGAATGCAAAATTAGTATTTGTTGGTTAATATTTTTCATAAATCAAACATTCATCCCTTCTTAATTGATGTCTTATTCCCTGCATCTATGAGTCTATAAATTGTTTTAGATTGTAAATCTAAGATCATACAGTATTTTACATTCTATGCCTAGACATTTTCAATTATCGTACTATACTTACTTCCATTCACAATATTACATGTGATGTCTTACTATGATGTTGATTTATACTTTCCTGATTATTAGTGATGCTGAGCATTCATGCACATATCAGTTGTCCCTTTTTGTGCCTGTTTTAGAGGTATCTATTCATAGCCTTGAAACATTATTTAATTAATTTTTCTAAATTTTTGCTGAATGTTTACTGAATTCCACAAATTTCTCTCATGTTCTGGCTATTAACTTTTTTATCATATTGCCTCCTTTTCAGTAGATTGTCTTTCTCCTTTGTTGAAAGATTTCTTTATTGTACAGAAGATTTTAAGTTTTGTGCAGCATCTTAATTCTTTTTCTTATTAAATTAGTTTTTGAATAAAAATATTTGCTGCAAATATGTTTTAGCTTTCAATAAAAATGAAACACTACCATACAGTATAACACTGAATTCTGAAACATTAAACATTTTACTGCTTGTATCTTATATCTCTTTTTTAGGGTATTTATTGCTTTCTTTTAAATTACTTGTTTAGAATTCTAGTCTCTCTTGACTTGTCTCCTAATAATCAAGGTACTAGTCCCATTTTCATTCAGTGGTTACTAGATACCTCATAGTACTACACATTAGAAATAAATTATCTATTAGAAAGAAATGTCATTTAATGGAAATTATAAAAAAGTAAATTGATAGTTATGTTGGTATTATCTCTGAGATAGAGACAACTTGCAAACAAAAGAGATGAGAAAACGAGTAGTCTTAAAGTTTTATTTTGAAGCAATATTGAATACACAGAAAAGTTGGAAAAGTGCAAAACTTTGGCAGGGATGTAACTCAATGATAAAATGTTCACCCCACATAGGTGAGACCCTGTGTTCAGTTCCCATCATCACAGGCATACCCCCAACACCCACATGGAATAATAACAATAGGCATGTAGCTTAGTGGTAATGTTCTTGTCTGTCAAGCATAAGTTCCAAGGTTCCATTCCCAAACACAGACACAGACGCACACACACAAACACACAATTTTTTTTATTGTAGCCATCGGAGTATAGGTTACACATTGAATCTATTTACTTCTTTATACTATACACTTTTCTAAGAATAATGTTAGACTTTAATTTACAAAAATACAGCTATCAGTTAAGAAAGTGTAATCTTGCCATAAAAGCTTTATCTAATATAATGTTCATATTTTCATGTTGTCAATTTTACCAACTATTTCTCTCAAAGCATATTATTTTCCCTTCACACAGAATCCTGTCCATGATCTAAATAACATCTAGCTATCATGTCTCTTCAGTGACTTGATCTATAACAATTCCTCCATGTAAATTTGAGGAATACATAATGTAGTGGTTTGAATGAGAATTGTCCCCCATAAGCTTCAGTATTTGTTTATTTGTTCCCCAGTTCCCTAGTTGATAGCACAGTTTGGGAAGGTTTAGGAGGTTTTACTGGAGAAAATATGTCACAAGACAGGTTTTGAGAGTAAAAATCCCTCACTCTACTTCCAGTTTGCTCTCTCTGCTTCATACTTTTCAATGAGGATATGAGCTATCAGCTTCCTCTTCTATCTTCCAGAATTTACTGCCTGCTGCCATGTCTTCCCACCATAGTGTACTCATTTTATTCTGGAACCATAAGGGCAAATAAATTCTTCCTTCTATAAATTGTCTTGATCATGATGTCTTATCACAGCAACAGAAAGGTAATAAATGTACATGTCATTTATTTTTTAGTCATTCCTCAATTAGAGTTATTCTTGCATTACTTCATGATTAAATTTGGTAAAATATTTTTAGTCTGAATCCAGCATACATACTTCTCAGAGTACCTAACTGTAAGCACATAATGTCCATCTCTTTCCTCTTTAATGCTGTTACTTTCAGTTACTATACAAGTTTGGTACAAGTTTCAAAACAATCTCAAGCCAGATCTTATTTAAATGTGTGTTCTACAATACACAATCAATTATACTATTTATACTCCAAGAACAGAGCTCAATCTTCAAGTTTTAGAAAGCTAATTTTCTTGTCAAATATTTTGTAAGACCCATCTCCTTTTTCATTTTTTTTCAAAGCTTAATTTCACCTTAGTGGTTAACTACAGAGAGCAAATACCAGTGTTGTATTTGAAGCCCTGCTAAATAAACTGCATAAGAGAGTTTCCTATCTGGAACCCCACATCTCTTGCATGGTAGTTTCCTCCAATATGAAAAAATTCCCTTTAGGAGGGAAAGGAAGACTCATGAGCATTAAGAGATAAACAAATAGTCACATGTGGAAGAACAGAAGAAACCTGGAAGATTCTTGAGGATCCCTCTCCAGCAATAAACCAAGAAGTAAATGACTGCTGTGGTGGGAGACTCTGACTAGCCGAACTATAAACAAGAGGTACTTGGACTGTTATGTTACATGAGATCTCTGTAGAAATTTCAATGGACTCAGGTTTTGTGAGTCATCACCTGTGTTGGGGAGGGCTTCTTCAGGATACATTTACTTTTGAGTCATCCCTATCTATATCTTATAGAAAAAAAAATCTCAGCCATAGTTCACTTGGCAATCCCAATAAAATGTATTTGTTCACAAAGTTGGACATTAGTGCAATCATTACATTGGATTTTCATGGATCCCCTTTATGCAGTAAATATGTGTTTCATCTCCTTGGAAATTGTCTGCCACATAATGTCCCCTTGCACATGCGAGCACATGCACACAAAGCACACATTTATATTCACTTTTTTCCCAGTGTGGAGCAGATGAAGTCTTAAGTGAATGTGTATTAGTGGCATGAGCATGACCTTGCCAAAGACCCAGTGCCTCGAAACCAAGGGAATGGTAGGTTTTCTCCATTCAAAGTTCAGATACTTACCAAGACTTAGCCTTTAGCTACCAACTGAAACTTCCTGAACTAGGATGAATCCAACCTGAGATTGCTCCTGACAGAGAGTGCCTACCTATTAATTGACCCACCACTTCTTCATTGATGCTGTTCTCGCTCTCTCTTTTCCTTTTTACTCTTCAAAATAAATGTCCAGAATTTCCAGGTACCTGCTGAAGTGTTTCCACCAGACCTCACAGAAAACTGATCACAGCTTTTCTGTACCCATGTCTATTATTTCTTCATCCCTCTGTTGACCTAGTAAGCTTAATCCTAAACTTTTATAAATCGAAGCAGTGCTGGAGTTGGACTGAGATTAAACCACAGAAACAATTATTCTAGAGCACTGCTCACGTAAATGGGAATTTCAATTAGTCCACAAGAGGGTTTGCTGTGGTTTTTGTTGTTGTTTATATGTTTCTCAGAGCAGATGATTACTTATAAAAGTAAACCACTACTATGCATTTTTAATAGCATTCAACTTCAAGGCTTACTTTTTTTTATTTGCACCCTGTTAGTATTTATATCCTACAATATAGCTTCATCATTTAGCATTATATTAATGATCCCTAAATTTATATTTGCCAAAATTTTTCTCTTAGAAGGTAGCAATTATTTCTTTTTAGATTTTTTCAATCCTTTGAGAACTTCATATACAAATAACATTTATTTTGAGCATATCCACCCCTCACTCCTGCCCACAAATCTCTAAATTCTTCCCTATATCTGTCCTCCCTCTAACTTTATGTGTTCCTCTATTTCTTTATATGTAACCTGATAAGTCCAATTAGTGTTGTACATGAGTATAGGGTTGATCACTGGAGCATAGGCAGCCTACCAGTGCTCATTCCCATGAAGAAAACTGAATAGTTGTTATATCAATACATACTGTGTTACATCTGATAATTTTAAGAAGTCACAGCAATCAATTTTCTAAAAATATAAATCATCTTCTTATATTCTGAAACTCTTCATATAGTAAATAATTTATACAATAGTAGCAAATTACTCTGTACTTGTTCCTTTAGAATCACATTCAATTAATCAGTAACTATAAAACTTCTGTCCAATATTCTTACCATTGTAGTTACATGAATCTATTTCCCTATATTGACATGCTCAGGTTTTGTTACTCATTATTTTTAATGGTGGAATTCTGTCTAAAATCTTTTCTCTTGAATTCAGTTTCCCAAACAATTACCAGATTTATCATTTTAGAAAGAAACTATGATCAAGGCACTCCTTTCTTATGTTGTACAACATCTTGTTAACTACAAAGTAATTTATTACTTACTCAGTGTCACTTAACATTCAAATTACTACCTCTGATTGTATTTTTTAAAGCTTTTGCTTCATTTTTCACGTAGACCAGACATAATAAATTCAAACTATCTATCTTTTCTTATAGTATCTCATGAGTACCTTTTGCAACTTGTCAAATGATTTAACTATAGCTTCAAACTACTGAAAACTTAAATTGTCAATATTGAAGTACAATTATCTATCATTTTATTAATTCTAATAATATTTCTAAAACTAGATTTCTGACATTATACCATACCTATATTTACTCCCATCTCTCCTTGGTAATTAGGCAATATTCTTTTACATTGTGTGAATATATGTCATTGTGATTAGTTTATCAAAGAAGTTGATTGCCCTATAGCTAGGCAGGATAATGCTAGGTGGGAGAACCAGCCTAAGGATCCTGGGAACAATAAGGGTAGAGATAGAGGAATTGCCAGTTGAGTCAGGGGAAACAGTACATGCAGGGGAGGTGACAAGCTATGAACCATGTAGCAACATATAAATTAATAGAGTTGGGTTAATTCAAATTATAACAGTTAGTAAAAAGCCTAAGCTAGTGGCTGAGGATTTATAATTAATAATGAGGCACTGTGTTATCATTTGGGAGCAGCTGGCTGGACAGAAAGAATTCTGTCCACAAGTAATATCATATTTAGAGACAAATATATTAAGAAGAGTTCACTTCAAAGTAAAAATTTAATTGTTATAGAAGTGTATATATTATTTGTTAATTCTGCATATCACAGCATACTAATAGCAATCGAGGCAAGGGCAGATTTTTTTTCCCCATTGAAATGCTTTGCTATACTGAAAGCAAACTACCTATGGAGATTCTTTGATGACCATCATTCTTTTTTGAAGGAAACTGGAGCAGATATATCTCACTGTCATAAAAAATAACCTTCTTTTGTTAAAACATCTCAAATGCCATATTCTGTAGATCTCTGGAATGTTGGAAGACCATCTATCTATCTAAAATACGATATAAAATAATTTCTATGTTTTCACATGTGTTTTTCTCAGTGGAGGATATTGACAACTTAAGATATAAATTACCAGCATATCTTATAATTTATAGCTTATAAATCCAAATGCTGAGCAAAACCCAAATAATTTGATTTTATTATTAATGTATTACAGTAATGAATAAAATATATTTGTATATTTTACTTCCAGAACTCTTTTAAGAAATTGGTAGTCAAGGGTGGGTATGATGGCACACAGTTGCAATCATAAGAGATGAAACATGAGCATCAAGAATTGGATATCAGCTCAGTGGCTAGGAGCACTTGTTCTTACAGAGGACCAGGATTTGATTTCAAGTACCCAGAGAAGGTTTCACAGATATCTCTAAGTCCTATTCCAGTGGATTTGATGTCCTCTTCTAATCTACTACCTTTTTCTGAACTCCACAGGTATCATGCACCCATGTGCAGGTAAAACATTCATACACATAAAATAAATAGATCGAAATATTTAAAGAAGTTGTGGAGGCTCAGGCACCAGTGGTTTCCTGTGCCGCGGAGAGGTTGCTGCTGCAGGGAGCTGATGAACTGAGGGCTTTGGCGAGCTGAGAAACACAGCATGCCTAAAGGATCAGAATCATGTTGCTCAATAACAAATAAAAGTTTACAACAGGAGAGGGCTTCCGATCTACCCACCCCCACTGGAGGAGAAGGGCCAGGCAGAGTGCAGCAGGCCCTTGGAGAGGGCTTCTGATCTAGCCACCCCCAACGGAGGAGAAGGGCCTGACGGAGTGCTGCAGGCCCTTGGAGAGGGCTTCTGATCTAGCCACCCCCACCGGAGGAGAAGTTGTCCCTTTTGACTGAGGTAAGCCCTTGGAGAGGGCTTCCGATCTAGCCACCCCCACCAGAGGAGAAGGGCCCAGCTGAGCGCGGCAGGCCCTTGGAGAGGGCTTCTGATCTAGCCACCCCCAC
>JAQHUG010000259.1:564548-591965 GCA_028555095.1 Dicrostonyx torquatus | reverse complement strand
GGAACAAGGGGAGTAAATGTAAATTTTTATTTTAACAATAAAAAAAGAAATATTTAAAGAATTGAGGATGGCATAAATAGCAAGTTCAAAGCCACCTTAGGATATAGGAAGTTGTCTTATAGAAAAGAATTAAAATGTAATAGGAATTTATCTGTCAGAGGTCATTCAGAGAATCAGAAAAAAATAGAATTCCTAGGAGTAATATAAGTTTTGGAATTGGTTATAACCATTTTGCAGCATGTGTCCTAAATAATGAAGACCCATTATTTCTCCATCTGACATGGATTTTATTGTAGAAAATAGAGTATGAAGTATAAAAAGAAATATATGAAGTAAGGAATACAAGAACAAGCTGAATTCCTCCAAGTCAAGCAAAGCAATCTTGTGCCTTATCCTGCCTCCAATCTAAATAATCACTGCTGCATAAATTGGAAACACCAAAGCAGGAGACTCAATTGATCTGAAAGAACTGTGGGCTCTAATGCTCATTCACATAATAAAGTCAACCAGCATCTCAGTAACAACCAGGATAAGCTGCAACAGTGGTACCTGCTGTGTGGGACAGGGATTCTGAATATTGCCAAGTGTGTTATTTCACTTTTACTATATTTTCCCCTGTAAAATGTTTGTGACAAAAAAGAGGATTCTGATAAAAATAGTTTAAGAATAGTTACATTGATGTAATCTAAATCAACCACAGATATATGAAATCTTTATACTAGTCATATTAACTACACTTTGAAGGTACTGTTATATGCATATTGCAATATGTGATAAAAAAAATGAGGCATTGATAGAAGTATATGCCGTGAATGTATTCAAACAGAAGCATTATGAGACTAACCCTTTCTTACGTAACAATAGTATAATATGAACAATAATGATAATAATTTCAGGAAATAGTATTATAGCATGAGTTCTAATAGGTCTTGAATATAAAATCTAGGAGTCAGATTTAGGGGAAAATGTTGAGAGATCAGAAAGATGAAGGAGAAAAACAACAGCCACATTCCTACTCAATGTCTGGGCCAAAAAGGGACTGAATTCCTGTTTCTTTCCACCTAATCACTTCCTCTTTCTGCCCACCCGTATGCTTTCCTATTTGTCTGTAAAGACCTCCAGACATCTATTAGTATCTAGTGGCTAGATCCCCCCTAGTGATCTTCAGAAAAGCTTTATTTGTGCAAACAACATATATCCTCTTTTTGTCCAAAAAGTAAAGGAAGGTTATAAATAATATAAGAAAAACTATATAAGTAAAACAAATATAATTAAATACAATGAATACATCAACAATGTCAAGTTCATTAATAATTGACAAAACTCAGAGAAAATACTCCACATTTATCCTATCTTACTGAGTCCCAAAGGTGTATTTCATTCAATTTCTGTTCTAAATTGAGTTATCAAAACTATCTTTTTGTGTCTCTCAACCCTATACACTTTACATTCCTTTAGTGAGTTTCTTTTCTAAATTTTGTAACAAAGAAAAATATAACTATAACTGTAAAATTTTCAACTCCATCCGAGACACAAGAAGTAAATATTATTAATGAGTAAACAGGAATTATGAGCAAGTGATTTCCAAAAAAATGTGAGAAATGACAGAAGCAGCTGGCTGCCTGAACATAAGAGTATTCTACAACATTGGGCAATCCATCTTTGAGCTACAGACCTAACATATCTGACAGAGATTTCTGTGAAAGAGTATATTCTGACAGGCTTTCTAATTGTCTTGGCAAAGCTCAACAGTCTTTTCTTGTGCCTTCTTATCCATTTTGTACAACATAGTGGCAGCAGTCAAGGCAAAAGCACTTTTTTACCCAGTGGCTAACCATTTCCACAAAGAAAGTAAACTCCATGAGGAGTTTCTTTGTTGCCCATCATCTTCTCTGAAGTAGATTGGTGCTGCCAAGAGCAGACATGGCTCATTGTCATTAAAAAAAAACCTATGCTATTACAATATCTTAAATATCATATTCTGTAGATCTCTGATGTAATTGAAGATGACATGTCTAACTAAAATATATCTGTTTAACATTGATAACATACCTAATATGACTACATTCAATTGTAATAGGTAACTAGTTGTTAACCTACATTTCTTATTATCCTAAATAAATGGTAATAATATCTTTCAAGGGCTAGAAATTTGCATTACATTGTTAAATGACTTGCATAATACAGTACCTTTAACAAGTTTAGAAATGCATGTACAGTATATTCTAACAAAAATAATCTGTACTTTGTATTAATATACCAAAAATTCAAGGCAATGTAAACATTTAAAATTAGTCGTTGCTTTTTTGGTTTAAAACTAGACTCAATAATCTACCTTTTAGTCCTTTTTCTATATCCCATCTTATTTCTTTTCAAAGTAGATTCAATAATCAAACCTTATATCCTAGTATAACTCTACCCCCTTTTTTCAAAACAAAAACTTTGAATCTGATCTCCATTTCTCAACCTTCTTCCGGATCATAACTAGTAAGAGCTTATAACTCACTCTCCTAAACAATGACAAATATCCATAACCCATTGAATGACCAAAACCCACACAGTCTAGCTCTTGATAATGAAGGCATCATAATCTTAAATATGCTTCCTGCTATCTGTGAGTGACACCATCTTCAGGGTGCTCAGGAAAGTAAAACTTAGGTTAATTGTCAAGTCCTAGGAGAGGAAGCTTTATCATTTTTTTCCAGTATCTGTGTAATGGGAAAGTGCAGTGCTTGTCTCAAGTCCTGTCTACAGTAGTTTGTGAGGTTGGATCATCTTAGTTAGCCGCCTTGAAATTATTCTAAGCAGTTTGTAGTCCAAAGTTGATCTTCAGATTGCATTTTTCAGTATAACAGTGTTATTATAATATTGGTAGAATCATTGTTGTGGGGCTCCATCCTCCTTTTGGAGACTTCAAATGTCACTGCTAGCTATGGTCTTGGTTCAGTGCAGAAAACTTAAAGATTTAAAATGTTATGTGCAGCAGAACTCAAAGAGGTTAAATAAATGCTTTACAGACTTAAAATACGTTTCACACTCTTAAAATACAACCAAAGGATTACGAGATTAAGTGGCAATAAAATGGTCCTATAATTTTGATTTTCTCCTGCCCCCATCAGGTGGCTTTTCTGACATGAGACAGAGATTTTGGATTTTATATCAACACACATGCTTGAGTTTAGAGAATGAGAGAGCCACACTAAAACTCCAAAACAAGCTTTATTTTTTAATTGGACTGGGACTACCAAAAGACCATTTGCATTAAATATCTGTAGAGAATAGCATAAACAAACATTTGGAAAGACTTTAAAATTTTATCCTGTTGGAAATATGGTATACCAATAGAACAATTTATTCTTTTTCTTGAGATATTTTTACTAGATGATTTATCCTTTTTCTTCAAATGTCTCATTTGTCCTGTGGCCTTTGGATTCCTTAATTGGATGCTTTTATTGTCCTAAAAAGGACAAAAACCAAAACCCATCTTCCTACATGATTTTGGGGAAGCTTCCTTATGGCATGTTATATCTGATTAAATGAAAAGCATTTGTTAGTTTGAACATTATTTTAGATTGAATGGTCATTCTGGTAAATTAAATATTATATCTTTTAACCAAGGGGTGTCTCTTGTTCAAATCTAATCTTTATCAATTTTGATGGTATCCTTAACTTTTCTTCTCCTGTGGAAACAAAAGCAAATCCCCTCCCAAATGTAACACATGTCCTGGTTTCCATTCTGAAGTCAACATATCATTAAAGTATACTGACTAATTTAATCCTATAGTGTTTTCTACTTTCTAATGTCTCTCAGTAGTTGTTTGTCTTTTCTCCAATAGCATTTAGAAAATTCAAAGTTAATAAAGCATTATGAAATCTATTTCTGGGGTTCTTTATTATCCCTTTCTGTTTATTTAACATATCCTTTGAAATTCAATTTGACCTTTCTATTACTGCTTGTCCTGTAGGATTTTGTAGTATACCTATAATGTGATCCATAATATAATAAAAAATCATTTTGTTTTCTTAGACACATATCCTGGAACCTTGTCTGTCTTTATTTGTACAAGTATACCCATGATTGCCATAATTTCTAGCAAATGTATGATTACCAAATCAATCTTTTCCAAATGCAAAGCAGTTGCCCATTGAAAACCTGAATAGGCATCAATGGTGTGGTATATATAGTTTAGTTTTCCAAATTCTGCAAAATGTAGCACATCTATCTTTCACATTTTATTTCTTTGAGTACCCTTTTGGATACTTCCTGCAGGTAGTGGTGTTTTGCTCTATAAAGAAAAGCAGGATTATTTTTTATAATTTCCTTGGTTTGTTGCCATGTGATAGAAATTTTTTAAAATCTTTGCTATTGATATGAGGCTTTTATAAAATTCTGAGGCCTCCAGAATATTTCCAATCAGCACTGGATAAATTTCTGCATTACCTTGAGCTAGAGGACCTGGCTGACCCTTGTGGGATCAGATGTGTGTAATGTTTATGAGATGATACCTATTCCTGATTATTTCTTGAAATGGGATTAAAAAAATAGGGTCAATTATGTATCATCTGGTATAAATTTATCAGTTTCAATATACAAAATAACTCTTTCTGCATATTGCAAATCAGTAACTATATTGAGAGATTCCCTAAAATCCATTAGTACCATGAGATTAGCATAAAATTCTGTATTTTACACAGAACAATAAGGTCTTTGATACATTTTACTTAAATTTTCTGATTTTTAGCCTTCTTTTCCTGATTTATTTGCATCAGTGTAGAATGGAAGACTCCAGGTATTCATGTTTCCATACATTGTGGGGAAGAATTCAGTCAGTTCTCTTTATAAGTTAAATTCTTTTTCTCTCCCAAAAAATACTACAGGCTTTTTGCCAGGGTTCATTTTATGCCCATAATTTCTCAATTTCATCATTATTAAAAGGTACTATAATTTCTTCTTGGTCTATTCTTGCTAATTGTTGAAGTCTCAGTTTTTCTTTTAGAATTAATTCAGATACATTTTCCACATAAGCTTTTAATTTTTTACTCAGTGTATGTGTAAAAATGATCCAGTCTAAGATAATATTTTCCCTGTGCATTAAAAAATTTCTTATAAGGAATTGCTAGAGTTAATATGACCATAATGCATTTAAGCTTGATATCCACATGATACAGATGTACAATCTGTAATTTCTCTTTCACCAATGATAATTCTCTTTCCGCTTCAGCTGATAATTATCTAGGACTATTTAAGTCCTTTTTACCATCTAAGGTTTGATTTAAATAAATCAGTTCTTCAGATTTTATACCAATAGTTGGTCATAGATTTGAAATGTCTCCTAGCAATCTACTGAGAGTCTGCAATCTATCTCTAGTAATTTGCACCTTTTGGGATCTATTTTTAAAACTATTTATATCCTAAAAATTTGATAGAATCTCTTCTTTGCATTTTTTTCAGGAGAATTTGTAATCTACAACCAGGCAAAAATTTCTTTACTTCTTCAAACATTCTTTCTCAATGTATCTATATTTTATTCAGCTAATAAAATGCCATCCATATAACGGTAAACTACAGATTGAGGAAATTGGCTATGTATTATTTCCAATGAGTGACTGACAAAATATTGGCACAGGGTGCAGCTATTTAACAGTCACTGTGGCGGAAACCTTCCACTGACATCTCTTAAAGTGCTGAGAATTACTATTAGTAGGCACCATGAAGGTAAATTTTTCTGTCTTTTTCTTCTAAAGGTAGAGTGAAAAAACAGTCTTTTAAATCCATAACAATAAGAAGCCATTCCTTAGGTAATAGAAAATGCAATGGAATGCCAGACTGTAGAGAACCCATTGGCTGGATAAATACCAAATAAAGGAGAGTGCCAAGTGCTGGTTGAGTCTTCAATATGCTGAGCATTTAACTGCTCCTGTACAAGATGTTCTAAGGCCTGTAATTTTTCTGCTGTTAAAGGCCATTGTGTAACCTATACAAGTTTGACTGACAACCTTTGTAATGTTAGGGCTTCTGTTCCTTTGAAATATCAGCAGCTATTGTGACCTGTTCTTGTATAATCTGAATGGTTGTTATCTGCTTTATATAGTACCTTCTAATATTTTCCCCAGAAACATACCTTAATAAATAGCTTGTTTCTGATTGGAGGTATGTTAATCTGGGTATTCCATTGCTGAAACAAATCATGTTCCCATAAATTTATTGCTATGTTAGCCATATATGGCTTGAATTTTCTTCTCTGGCCTTTTAACCCCCAAAATTCTACCTATCTCATTTTCTGTTTTACCTGCAATAAAGTTCTAATCCCTAAAAGCTGAACATTTACCTACTGAAGAGGCCAATTTAGATGCAAAGCTTCTGATGCAGTTATTGTGATATCCACACCTGTGTCTCCAAGGCCTTCAGTGACAATATCATTTGTTCGTATTTTTAATTTTGTTTTTGTTCCTGTATAGAGGTTTGCCAAAATATTTACTTCATGGTTTCTCCTGAACTTTTTGTTCTCTCCTCTATAGCTTTTCTATTATCCTGAGCATTATGCTTTTTTTTTTAATTGGCATTAGGTTCTTTAAATGTTCTTGGAAGGAACATTTAAACATTCCTCTATGGTTACAAGAAATTATTGAACTGAATTTGGCATGGGGGTCTGTGAGAAACCCCTCAAAGAGATTCCAGATAGAAAAACACTACATTGAGTGTCCCTTGTTGACCAACATGCATTGGCTCAATGCATGCTTTTGCCACATCTTCTGTATAATTCAGAAGTGTGAGATGTTTTGTTTGAATTATGCTTAGAAAAAACAAGCATTGTTTCTAGGAACAAACTATTCAAAATCCCTTTTTAGGTGACCATGTTTGTCTCAATTTAAACACTTGACATTTTGATTTTTCTTCAAACTCCTGGAAATCACCTCTCCTATCCAAGCATCATCATGGTCATGAGATTCAATATCGACTATATCTTGAATTTATTCCTCCAAGGATACGGATCTTGCCTTTAGTGGCCTAATTACCCTTTTACATTGTGCATTAGCATTTTCAAAAGAAAGAGATTCAGAATCTCTTCTGAATCTAATATCATTCTATTTATTACTGAAGTGAGTCTTTGTAAGAAATTCATAAAAGCTTCCTTTGGGCCCGGTATAACCTTAGTAAATGATAAAATTTCCTTTTCTTCATCTCAATTCTGTTCCAAGCATTTAAAGGTGCTGTGTGGTAGAAATCTAGGATGTGGTCATCATATAGTGATTGCCTTTGTACATCAGCATAATCTCCCTTTCTAAGAACTTGGTCTTGGGAAATTCCAATATCTCTAGCCCTCCTTTATTGTTCAGGGATCTTAGCCTCTTCTTTCAACCAGATTGTCCATTGATGACCAGACTCTAAGACTGCTTTAAATAAGTCTCTCCAGTTTTTAGGGCTAATTGTATTACAAGTTGATCATGAGGTTAACATCATGCCATATGAGAATATTGCTTCCTTGACTCTCTTTAAATCTAACATTTCTGCAGGAGTCCATTAAACTATTGTACACTCTTGGAGATATCTATTATTTGGCAATTCCTGTAAGGTGAATGGACAAATTAAATTTGGTTGTTTGAAAACCTTAGACTGTTCCTCTCTAACCTTGTAATACAATGCTGAAATTGGCCCTATGTTAAATTCCTCTATCTCGATCTGAATATCTTCATGACATGTTTTGTTAAGTTTTTCTAAAACTAGTATCTTAGCACTTACTCATATTAATTAACTTTTTGATGAAAAAATGATAAAACTGATCATTTTTAGAATTAGCATTATATATGTCACATCTAAATTAGTTATCTTTTTACTTAATTGACCCATTTTCAAACTGTATAGTGCATTATTATACAGACCTAAAACCCTCTGTAGTAACAGTATTTCCCATTTTTTAATGTGGGAAAAACTATTTTAACTAATTCCTCCCTTTATGAAATACCAATTGTCTTTCCAAACATGCTGAAAATGTCAGTGAACTGTGAGGTGTAGAACATTTGAGCAGAGAATGCAGGCAATGAACAGCCTGGCTGACAAGAGTTGCAGCTGCTAGAGTATAGCTGTGAGAAGTAAGTGGCATCCTAGGAGACAGGGTACAGGGAAAGTCCACAACCAAGTGTAGAGTGAGAAGTGAGGGAGAAAGACAGAGAGAGAGAGAGAGAGAGAGAGAGAGAGAGAGAGAGAGAGAGAGAGAGAGAGAGAGAGAGGAGAGAAAGCCAACTGTCTGGAAAATGCACAGGGGATCGTGTGGAAAAAGCACATGTGCTGGGGGTTACCTGAAGACAGAGCCAGCCAGTCTAGAGCAAGTAATTCCTGTGGCATTTGGAGCCCATGTGCTTCTGGAGTTTGGGTAGAATTTGGAGACTGTTTCATAAAGGCTAAAACAGGAAAATCCCAAAATTGCTTAGAGGCTAGGGAAACAAGGAAAGAAAGTCTAGCTGGGTGGAGCAAGAGTCATACTTGTAGATGTGGCATGATCCCCACCATTCAGCTCCCATCTGTATTGGTGGCACCACAGGCAAATGGAATTTTTATAAATTCCCACCTTTAAGTTGGATGCCAATATGTAGCACAAGTTCTAATAGGTATTAATAATAAATGCATGGAGTTAGATATAGGAGAAAATGCTGAGAGATCAGAGAGATGAAGGAGGAAAACCACAGTCACCTTACCTACTCAATGTCCCTGCGAAAAAGAGACTGAGTTTCTATTTTCTTCCACCTTATCACTTCGTCTTTCTACCCACCCATATTACTTTCTGTCTGTCTGTATCAAACTCTAGACCTCTATGATTAGCTAGTGGTTATCTCTACCCTCTTATCTTCAGGCAAGCTTTATTTGTGCAAACAAGATATTACCATAGAATAACTGTGTGAGCTAGCTATTCAGCTTCTGATGTATACCCAAAGGAAATGAAATCTGAATGTCTAAGTGATAACTTCATTTCCAGATTTGTTGTAACATTATTGACAATAGTTAGAATACATAAACAATATAGACATCCATTGATAGAACAAATGAAAAAATAAATTATGGTACAATCTTTTGTTAGCATCCATGGGGTATGGGTATCTCTGGCTAATACTAAAATCCATGCATAGCTAAGTTGTTATATAATATGGTACATGATTTGCATATAGTCCAGGCATATTCTCTTATACATTTTAAATCATTAAATCAATCATAATTCCTATTAAAAAGTGTTATTATGGATGTTATACTACATTATTAAGAATATAGGCAGGAAGAAAGGATATATATACATATATATACACACACACACACACACACACACACACACACACATATATATATATATATATATATATATATATATATATATATATATATATATAGTGGGACAATATTATAAAGGCCACATATTTCTGCATTGTATGGCGGCCAGCCTCTCAAGCCACAGTTTGCACCTGAGTTGGTCACCTAGCACTTACAAACAGGCTGTGGCCTGGGTCAAGATATGCTAACGTTGTTCTGCTCCCTTCTCTGTAATTATGGAGATCACCTGGGAAGAGTTGTTAATCCAAGCTCTAGTGACAGAGGAGGCATAGTTGCAGAGATGACTTTAGGTCTGCTACCCTGGAAACAGAATACTAATGAAATTCCCCCTCTGTTTACCTTTGAATATAAACCTGTTTTGAGAATAAACATGGGTGATCTTCAGGATTTGAATGTACCCTGACACTTCCTTCCCATATTGTTGTGTGAACTGTGTCTCAATTATTCCCATGTCTTCACACCAGTGTGGGGAGGTAATTTATGGTGGGGTTGGACCCCAATGTAGTGGGGTCTGCAATGTGGGACTGACCACTGGATCCCACGAAACGCTGGAGAAATGACCAGAAGTATAGAGGAGAAAGTAAGGAACTTGCGAGAGAAAGTAAGGAACTTGCGAGAGAAAACTGCAGCACAGGTGGATATGTGAGTAATGAGCACTCAAGAATAGAATTTAAGGAAGCATAGAATGAAGCGAGACAGTAATATCGGGAGTAAAATTTGTAAATGTAGAAATATGGGGCAAGGAAAAAAATCAATCAAATGACTATACAGTTGATTAAAGATATAGTACAGGACAGATGAGAAAGAATACAACAGTATCAGATACAGGAATTTTTAGCATTTATAGAGGAGATATGCCCTCGGTTTGTGGAGCACAAGGCCTTGGATGTTGTAGCATGGACAGAAGTTGAGATAAGGATTCAAGAACATTATTGTAATTATGGACCAGAAAGCATCTCTGAAGATACACTTTATTTCTGGATGCTAATACAGGAAAGGTTGGACTTAAATCCTGACCAGCAGGAGGTACTTCCCGCTGTACCTCTGGATGGGGTTTCTAGATGCTTTTACATCTACAATCAAGTAGTTACAATTAGTCAGAGACTAATGATTTAGACTATGAAGGGAAGTTTTCATCTCCCTCACTAGCAACCAGCAATACTGAGAGACAGGGACAGAATAATGATCTTCAGAAAGAGCTAAAAAGGCTTGAGAAATGTGGTAACCTCACTATTGCACAGACTAGAAACTATGCAGATCCAGGACTCTTGTTAGAAGAATAATTCTCTTTCTACCATAATAGCTGGTTTAGATCTGCCTATGGTACAGAACACTCTGAAAGTGAAGCAGATGCATAAGAGTAATAATGAGTTTCCTTTGTAAGCTTGTATCAAAGAAGCTACTAGCAGATGGGAGGATGTGCAAGGATTTCAATTCTTTCCTTTAATAAAGCAAAAAGTTGTGCAAGGAAATTTGCTTAAGATACATACTCATCATTTAAATTACTCAAAGAATTAAAAACTGCTTGTGCTCACTACAGCCCTATGGTGCCATTTACCCAGGCACTGTTAGAAAATATAGCAGTAGAAGGTCTGCCGCCAGCAGATTGGAAGCAGATAGCCAAGGCTTGCCTGTCAGGAGGAGACTATCTATTGTGGAAAACTGAATTTGCAGAACAGTGTCAGGCCACAGCTGAGAGAAACAGAGGAATCAGCAGATTCTTATTTCAAATGAAATGCTTGCAGGTGAGGGACCTTATATGGGAACAGATCAGCAGTTAGAATTTGATATGGCAGCATATGTCCAAAATAGTGCAGTGGCCAAGAAGGCCTGGAATAGACTTTCATCATCAAATGAATGTTGTATGAGGGCTGGCTTGCTTGTTGGGGTTTCTGTCCCACCCGGTACCCCACAGCTGGCAAGCACCAAAGAAAATCATACAGAGAGTCTACATTAGGTTATAAACTGATTGGTCCATTATCTCAGTCGTTTTACTAGCTCTTTTAACTTATATTAACTCATTGTTTTTATCTATGTTAGCCACATGGATGGTACCTTTTCTCAGCTGGGCAGCTTAAATCCTGATTCTTAGATTGACTGTGTAGGAATGGGGGAAGAGCTTTCTTCTTTCCAGCCATTCTCATCACCATGCCTCTATTTCCTGTCTTGTAGACCCACCTATACTTCCTGCCTGGCCAAGCAGCATTTATTTAAAATATGATTGACAGAATATAGACAATTCTCCCACACCATTTCCCCCTCTTTTTTTTTAAACAAAGGAAAATATCCATAGTCCATTTATTGGGAATGTGGGTGTAGTATATCAGGCTACTTTCGGCTGGTTTGGGGTTCTGATAATCTTTTGGGGACCTAAAGAAAATTTAGAGTTATGATCAAGTCCTGACTGGAGTATCCTGTGAGTCTTCATCATCTCAGGCAGCATCTTGAATCTGTTCTGCATGTAAAACTCAAACATCTGGGCCATCTGTTCCTACCAGAGATTTCTCAGGTGGTCTTTCTTGGTGAAACCTGAGTTTTCTTAACTCAGAATAAATCCACAGCACATCTTTTTTTTTTTTTTTTTGTGGAAACAAAAGCAAAACCTCTTCTCCAAAGTAACACACCTTTTGACTTCAATTTTGAAGTTGAGGTATTTTCAGAATACCTTCCTTGGGTTAATTCAGGAGTATTTATAAACAAAAGTCTTTTAGTAGCTGTTGTTCCTTCCTCAGTGTTCAAACAATTCAAAGAGAGCATAATAGCATATAGTATAAAGATTCTCTGTGTATTTTTCATCTTATGTGGCTTTATTTTAACCTCTATTTCTTTTATTTTTCTTTTTAACTTTTGGCTTTTGAGACAGGTTCTCTGTGAATCTTTGTCCTTGAATTCATTCTGTAGGCCAGGCTGTCCTTGAATTCACAGAGATCAGCCTGTCTCTGTCTCCCCAGTGCTAGGATTAAAGGTGTGTGCTACCACACCTTGAACCAACAGAGATCTGTTTGTCTCTGCCTCCAGTCATTGGGATTAAAGGCATATGCTACCACACATTGAAGTCAACAGAGGTCAGTCTGCCTCTGCCTCCCAGGCATTGGGATTAAAGGTGTGTACTACCACATGTCGGTAGAGCATGAGACTCTTAATTTTACTTCCTGCTGTGCAAACCAAAAATCAAAGAAAGAAAAGAGAGGAAAGTATGGATTTGGTTCATCTGATGCATATTGTGTACAAGCCATAGGTCCTCAGAGACCAGAACTCATATTGTTTGTAAATGGAAAAACATTTTGAGGCTTTCTAGACACTGGAGCAGATATTTTGATTATAACCACCAGCCAATGACTTTCTAAATGCCCCAAAACAGAGACTATTACACAACTACAAGGAAATGTTCAGACTAGAAATCCTGAACAGAGTAGTAATTAGCTGCATTGAAAAGAAAAAGAAGGCCATGAGGGAACTTTCCAGCCATATATTATTCCTTGTTTACCTGTAAATTTATGTTGCCAAGATATTATGTCTAGAATGGGGACATATTCATATTCCCCCAACACAACTGTTACTAATCAAATGTTTCAACAAGGATTATTACCTAATCAAGTAGGCATAGTTAATAAGGAAAACATCAATTCTATAATAACAGATGGTAGACATCCTAGGGCAAGACTAAGGTATTTTTAGGAGAGGTCACTGAAAAACCTGTACTCTTTGCAGACCCAATAGTGTGGAAAACTGATGAACCTGTATGGGTAAATCAGTGGGCTCTAACAAAAGAAAAATTACAAGTTGCCCAGGAATTAGTGCAGGAACAGCTGGATAATGGACACATTACACCATCTAATTCATCATGGAATTCTCCAATTTTTGTTATTAAAAAAAAGCCAGGAAAGTGTTAGATTGATTCAGGATTTAAGGGAGGTTAATGCAACTATGCAGCTGATGGGAGTGTTACAGCCAGCACTGCCTTCTCCTACAGCAATACCAAAGGGCACCCATAAAATTATTTTAGGCTTAAAAGATTGTTTTTATACCATCCCTTTGGCGCCACAAGATTGTGAAAGATTTGCTTTTAGTATTCCCTCCATTAATTTCAGAGAGCCAATGAAGAAATATCAATGGAGAGTTTTACCTCAGGATATGGCAAACAGTGCCACCCTATGCCAGAAGTTCATAATGCAGGCTATACAAAAGGTTAGAGATCAATTTCCACAGGTTTATGTTATCTATTATATGGATAATATCTTGAGTGCTCATGGAGATGAAGAGATTTTACTAGAGACATGGGTTATTACAACAGAGCCTAAGCCATGCAGTGATAATTATTTATTTATTTATTTTTTGTTTTGTTTTTCGAGACAGGGTTTCTCTGTGGCTTTGGAGCCTGCTCTGGAACTAGCTCTTGTAGACCAGGCTGGTCTCCATGCAGGGATAATTATTGCTCCTGAGAAGGTACAGAGGCACCCACCTTTCAAATATTTAGTTCGCATGTTATACCCCAAAGAAATTAAACCTCAGAAAATAGAAATTAGGAAGGATGGCTTAAAGACTCTAAATGACTTTTAAAGGTTTTTAGGAAATATCCAATGGCTGAGATATTATCTAAGGTTTCCTACAGGAGACCTCATGACTCTAAGTCCTTAAAGGAAAAAGTGATCTGAATACCAGCAGGCAGCTTTCAGAAGCTGCCAGACAGATTCTCTCCCAGATACAATATGCTATACAAGAATAGCAGGGACATTATATTGATTACAGCTAAACATGGGAGATGTGTATTTTACCTACAAATCTAGCTCCTACAGCAGTTTTATGAAAAAACAGGCCACATTTATGGCTAAACCTTCTATATCACCAGTTAAGGTATTAAATCCTTATTTTGAAGCAGTGGCAAGTTTGATTCAAAAGAGCAGAATAGAATCTAGGAAATATTTTGGCAAGGAAAGAGCTGTAATCAATGTTCCTTAGTGTAATATTCCTTACACTAAGTAGAAAATTGAATGATTATTCCAAAAGGGTTATGCTTGACAATTGTGTTGGCTTAATTTCAAGGTCACGGTAATAATTTTTTTTCTCAGCTGACCTATTGCAGCAGGTTACACAACTGCATTTATTCATTTTTTCTAAAATGGTGGCAAAAGATCCTATAAAGGATGCTTTGTTAATTTTCACTAATGACTCCTCTAATGGGAAGGCTGCATATATGGTTAATAGTAAAGACTATACCATGCAGACAGAACCAGTTTCAGCTCATATAGTTGAACTGCGAGCTGTAGCTGTAGTGTTTCAAAATTTTGCAAATGAGGCATTTAATCTATATACTGACAGCCGATACATTTATAATGCTCTTCAGGTCCTCGAGATCATCCCTTATATAGGAACAGATTGTGGCATAATAGTACAAAGACTACCTTTGCTAAAGCAAGGTGGAGAGACCCTTGCATTGGAATATGGAGAAGGCCAGACCCTATATTAATATGGGGTGGACATCATGTCTCTGTTTTTTCCCAGGATGAAGATTAAGTGTGTTGGCTTCCCAAATGACTGGTCTGATGTATTCAGCAAAAGAATGCCAGACCAGATGACATCATAGATGATAATGTCCCATCAGGAGATGGAAGAGAAACTTTTGGACCAGCTTTTCCTGCCCCCACAGAGAGGAATGCCTGATTCAGGACCTGCTGCCCTGCTGCTCTTGCCACTCTGCACTGCAGGGTGCCATTCTGTACTGTTAGATGAAAGACCTGAAAAGTGGCCTTAACACCAAGGAGCCCCCAGACTCAATAACCAGGCCATCAGATGCAAACGCATGAGGTTTATTTCACGATTGCAAGCGAGCGCAAATCTTTGGGATAGCTAAGCACCCTGAGTATCCAGGCAAGCAAGCTTTTATAGACAAAAATCACAAGTTTTCCATGAATTATAATATGAGGTACGAGAACAATTGGGATTGGTCCAGACATACAAGCCAGAGAGCAACCCAGAACGAAATTTGTGTAGTTCAGCCCATCCCTGAGTATGTGACATTGAGCAGGCTACTTGATTTCCTGCTGACCACGTGATACCAGATATCCTGCCTATCCCCCCTTTACCCACCCCCCGTGTCTCAATTTACAATTCAATAATAATTTGCTGCTACCAGTTCTGGTAACCACCAGTTCTGATAACCATCTGCCTAGAAGCCTGCCGCTGGTCCTTAATTGCTACCCTCCTGCCTAGCTGGGAAAGGAGGAACCTGTTGTTCAAACCTGTTTGTCACATTCTGCAGTTTTTATTATCTATCCTTCTAGGCAGGATTGGTTGGGTCCTTTCACAAGACACTGAGCTGCCTCCACACATTTTGGACACAGCTCAAGAGGCCCTGCTGAGATGACCTGACTATGATGACTACAGTTTTCTGCAGTTTGGATCCTGTTCGCTTTGGAGCTGAGATGCTGACTGAATGTTTGACTATTTTAGTCTCTGTGACACAGAGCTCATTTTGTTAAACATATTGGACCTGAGAACTAAGACCTAAGCTTTCCCCTTGGGGAAAGAAAGACTCAAAAAAAGAAATGAGTGAAACTCCACGACAGTTAAGAAAGGGGACACCCTAAGGGTTTAATATCTGCTCAGAGATTGGAACTGGTATTTGATAACAGCAGTGTCATTGTACTCTTACCAATCAGAAAACCCTTTCTTGTCCTTTGATTAAAGTAGATTTAAGAAAATTGTGGTATGTCTAATTGTAGATTCATTGTAAATTCCCATTCTAGAATTATGGTATTGATCTGATATTTGTAACTGCATATAAGATGTTGAGAAAAATTGGCATTGACCTGATGATGTTTGTAACTGCTTTTAAGATGTTGAGAAAGGTTAAACACACCCTGTAAATGTTGTGATTTAATGAATATGTTAAGAATTTTAGATTTTGATACAACGTAAAAAAAATTAAGAGGTGCTCTAAACTGCTGAAAAGAAACATTTTCAACTCAGGCAATTCTCCTCTCCTTTAAATATAACTATAACCTTTAGGAGCATGATTATTCTTAAAGCATTATAATTTATCCTGACAAGAAAGTATGGCTCCAAGACACAGAGATCAAAGATATCTCTCTCCCCTAATCTCTTTCCTTCACAGAGATTAGCAGTTATGATAGGTTTGAAGTTTCTCCTCCCCTCAAGAAACCTAAGACAGAAGGTTGCATAAAATAAAATGTGCCTTACTTCCAACAATGGGTAATTTTGGATAAATGGAGAAGTGTTTGCCTAAGTCTTTGCTGTGTTGCAGCAGCAAATGTTTTTAATTTTAAAATTATTAAGGGAGAGTGAATGTAGGACAATATTATACAGGCCACATATTTCTGCATTGTATGGCGGCCATACTCTCAAGCCATAATTTGCATCTGAGTTGGTCACCTAGCACTTACAGACAGGCTGTTGCTTGAGTCAAGATATGCTAATGTTGTTCTGTTCCCTTCTTTGTAATTATGGAGATCACCTGGGAAGAGGTGTTCATCCAAACTAGTGACAGAGCAGCCATAGTTGCAGAAGTGACTTTAGTCCTGCTACTCTGGAAACAAAATGCTAATGAAATTTCCTCTCAGTTTACCTCTGGATATAAAAACTGTTTAGAGAATAAACATGGGTGATCTTCAGGATTTGAATGTACTCTGAGACTCCCGATATTGCTCTGTTAACTGTGTTTCAATTATTCCCACATCTCCACGCCAGTACAGAGAGATAATTTATGTTGGGGTTGGACCCTGACAATACTTGTTCTCTACAAATGCAACCATAAAATCCTAACTACACAACACAAAAGTAAGATACTAAATAAACAATGCTGAAACCACCAGTTTGTTGACAGACTGTGAAATAACTTGGGGCTACAGTGTGATATGCCTACATATCACTACTTTCACATGAATTCATATAGTACCTAGTACATCACAAAGGAAAGCACCAGCTAGCAGAGAAGGCAAACTCCATTGTCTGAGTATAAAGATTTCACAAGTTCTTGGCTCACTTCTAAACCATGAACCATGGTCTCAAACAGTTCTCTAGCATTTCATCAGCTTTAAGTATAAATAACTGAATAAGGCTTTACTCCTCTGTTGGCCATAGGGAGAGGAGTTTAAAGCTTGAAATGAAAGCATTTTCATGGGAACAGAATACAATCTGTACATTAATACCTCATATCTAATAACGATCATATGCCATGTAAAGGAACTGAAGCATATCTGTGACTAAGGAAAAAATACAAAGGATGGAAATACTGCTCAGTGTTTGAAAGCACTTGTTGCTCTTGCAGAGTAACAGAGTTCTCTTCATATAGGGTGGCTCACAATTGAAGCTCCAGAGGATCCGATGTTCTCTTTGGCATCTGCATCTACCGGCATGCAAGTGCACAAAAACATATAACAATTAATAATAATAAATAGTTTTAAAGAAAACATATATTGAATAATTCAGCTACAACAGAACAAAGTTGTACCTTTTTTTGCATGCTTTCTATGAAAATGCATATTTTCATGTTTAGTTACAATATAATCCTTAGTAAGTTTCTTGGGTTTGTAGATTATGTCTCAATATACTCTAAGTCTATATTTTAAAACTATTTTTCCTTTCATTAACTTAGTGAATGTGTATGTTTTCTTAAAATAGTGACCATTATTCTTCTACAAAGTTATTAGGTATTTTATACAAACTAAGTTAATTGTTACATTTGAATAATCTAAAAATCTTTGATTTTTTGAATATTGAAAGACTTCTAAATACACTTAAAATATAGGAAAACATATTGCTGGAAATTGAAACCATATATATATATATAAAACATTACTTTCACATAAATATTAATATATATTTATGCATATATGCACACACCCTTACTCCATTTATGTATCTTTGCCTATATATTTTACATACCTTTTGTATTTATAATTACTAACATATAAAATAATTTTAACACAGCACAAGTACTTTTTTCTTTTATTAGATTTAATTTTCTCCTTTATTTGTTATGTTTTGCAGATTTTTTTTACTGTGCTGTGCATTATATCATTGTTTTCACTGAACATGTGTGATCTTTAATATCTGTATTTAACTTCAGAAATGTTCAAAGTAGCACCACTGCCTTTTCCTTAAACAATATTATGACCTTAGAAATGTAAATCCACTACCTACTTGTTCACGCCAATTTTATACATTTATTTAATTGGTAATATCTTTGTCTTTCTGATGTATATTTCATGTCTACTAAGTCAATTTTAATATTGAAGTGTCTATATGTAAATTCTTTCAATGAGTCTTTCTCTTTGAACATGTGATTTAATATACATTTAAAGAAGTATACTAATAAGAGTTGGAGATAAGGCTCTGCAATTAAGAGCTCTTGCTGATCTTGATGAGAACAAAGGTTGGGTTTTCAGCACCCTCTTGTTTGTTCATACCCATCCTCAACTCCAGTTTCTGGAGATCTGACATCCTCTTTTTATGTTCTTGAGTACCACACACACACACACTGTGCAGTCAAACACTCAAATATATGAAATAAAAGCCTTTTAAACAAATCCTAGTAATAAGAGCACCAATTTGCTTTTCCCTGTGCATATGTAAGAAATAACAATTTTTGTGTAAATTTTGCAACCTGTTGGTTATGAGAATCTGGAGAAACAGAAAAATTCGACATGAAGGATATATGAGACAGATTTGCCCTTTGATCTCTGAATTCTGTTTATACCTTCCAGGGACAAGGCAAAGAAGGCAAGCTTTCTTATTTTCTCTTTTCTTTTCTTACTTTTTATGTCTACTTTCTTTGAATATATATCCTCTATGTATCATAGATTGATGAATAGATCTGGATTTCAAATTTCTGATCTCTTTATTGGTATTGTTAATAAATCCCATTAGTAACTATGATGGGTGAATCTCCATAAAATCTTGACAAGATATTTGGTTTCATTAAAATCTCCCTTAATAGCTCCAAATCTTTCTTTAAAATTTCAACAAATTGTTTTATTAATTTAGTTGCTCTGACCCCTATTATTCCCAGGTGTTTCTCCAAAATGATCCTCCTGGAACAACTACTTAATGCTCTTCTTAAATAAATGGAAATTCCTAACTTCCTTTCTCACCTGCCTGCCATTTAAACACACCTGCACACAAATCCATCTGGACATATACACACAAACATAAGAAGAATCTTTTCTTTCGTTGGTGAAACAATTCTATGCCTTTAAATTTCTATAAACAAAATTTTCAAAATTCTTTTTCCAGTCTCTTACTCTAAATTCATCACAATCTATTAATTTCTTAAAGACTAAGGCTTTTAAAACATACATCATTCAAAACTGACTAAAACTCTTGACTCATATATCTATTTTATTATCGAGGAAATGTAACATAGCATAATAAAAGTCTATTAATGACATTTTAGTTGTTCAATGTACTTAGATGTGAGCACAATGCTATACAACAGATTTCTCCAAATTTTTGTCTTGTTTATGAATGGATGGGTGTTTAATTTCTGCCATGCAAGACTCTTACACTTATTTTGACTGTTTCTTTTGAGAAAAGTTTGTCATACTTAAGTACAACCTATGAGTGATGGAGTTGGTGACTCACATAATTGAAAAGACATTGAAAATTCTCAATATAATAATCCACTAATGATAAATTTTACTATGAATCATTGTTAAACTAGAAACTTGAAATATTGCTGTTCCTGCACTTATAATATAGAATTTAATTTAAATTAAATTTTATATCAGCCTTTATTAAATTTCATCCATATATAACCAAATATATATTTTAGTATACAGTCTATATCTTTATATTTGAAATATTATTACATATTAATTTATCTTGTTTATTAATCTACATAGATGTTCTGTTAAACTTTAAATTAGCATGCAAAATGATGGGTTTCATCATTGCATTTACAAACTTAGCTATCAATATACTTTTATCTAATTTGCTTGCCTTTACTGCCTTCCTTTTTCCTCCCTACCTTATTTTGCCGGCTCTCTTCATCTAAATAATCCCTCCTTCTCCTTTCTTGTTACCTGAATTCCATTCTGCTGTACTATTCTCTTCCCTTTTGTTCTCTTTTTATCCTGTCATAACCATCTTTTTGCTTTCACATTTAATATAGCAACTACTATGTATCTTGGAGTTTGAATATGTCAAAAAAGTTCCATATGATTGAGTTTATTCATTCTAACTCTGAGCTGCATTCAGTGATATGATGAAAGCTTATTGTTCTATTCAGAGAGCCAACCTTTTCAACCAATATAATTTTCTAATTACTTGGTGTGTTGGATAGTCTACTTGACTCAAATTAGAGGCACCTGGGAAACAGAGACCTCAGTTGAAAAACTGCGTTCATCAAATTAGGCTGTAGGCAAATCTGTTGGAGTATTTTCTTAATTAATGATTTATGTGGGAGAGACCATATCACTGAGGGTAGTGCCACACTTGGGCATATGGTCCTGAGTTGTATCAACAAACAAACAAGCATTCATGTACACTTGTGGAGGTGAGAGGATAACATGCAGAAATCAGTTCTCTCTTCTAAAAACTTGTTTTTCCGGGGGATTGAATTAAGAATGGAGCTAGAAAAAAAAAAAAACATCATGAATGAAGTAACTCTGAGCCAGAAAGATAAATATGTGTGATCACTTATATGTGAATTTCAGCTGTTAAGTCATTGATAAATTAGCCACAATCCATATAACCATGGGATTAGGTAGAGAGTATGTGACTAGGAGGGAAGAATGGATCTCACTTGGAAGGGGAAACAGAATAGATTGTTAAAGGTGAACAAGGCAGTGGGTGTGTACTGGAATGGGAACAAACAGAGAAGGGTAGGAAAAGGGGCAAAGAAGGATATATGTAGAAGGACAGCTAGAACTGAGGGACATTTGAGGGGTTGTATGGAAACCAAATAAAGTAAAAACCTCCTGTGGTCTGTACATATATGTAGGCAATTTAAATGATATCATCAAATAATCGGGGACACAGCCTCAACTGGACAACTCTCTTCATCAAATGAAACTTCCAGTACTGTGAATGAATTACATATAATTGAGTCATTGACCAAAGAGGTTCCATGAGAACCCTCAAACAATCCAGGTTATTGACCAAACTATGGTGGCTCTCCACAAGCTGACTATACCCATATCCAGTGCTGCTTGGGTGGACAAGAATATAGACAAGATAGGCCAGGGACCTAGAAAAAGATAATACTTTTCTGTTAAAGGAACAGAGAAATAATAATTACTCCTAAGGATATTCTGCCATACTCATGAATCAATGACTTGCTTAGCCATCATAGAAACTTCACCTTCCACCTTCAGTACATGGAAACAAATATAGAGACCCCACAGCTTGACAATGTTCAGACAGTGAGAGTGCTTGAAACACTCAGCCCTATATGGGATGTCCCCATCAAATTCCTCCACTCAGGGCTCAAGAAACCTTGTTTAAAAGGATGCATAAAGAGGGTAAGATCCAGAGAGAATGAAGAACACTAAGTAATCAAGGTCTTCTAAACACAACAGGACTGGCACACATATGAACTCACAGAGACCATGACAGCACGTACAAGGGCTTGCATGGGAGTCTTACCAGAGAAATAAACCACTCAAGGGTAGATCACATACCAGACAGTAGATAAACAACACTGGCATCTTTGGAGTTTCTTTTGTCTCATAATATTAAGATGGGACTATTTTTTAACCTTACAGATTCTTTATATATATACTATAATTTCCAGTTCTGGGTTTTTATTGTGTGTGAATGTGTGTGTTCTTGTGCCTGAGTGCATTTCTAGTGCTTTTTATTTAACTTATATTTATTTGTTTTGTCATATTATGATTTGTTTGATTTTGTGTTATCATATTACATTTTGTTTTATTATTTTTCCTTAGATGCTTGTTTGTTTTCTAAGGAGAGACAGAAAGGGTGTGGATCAGGATTGTAGGTGGGAAGGAGCTAATAGGAGTTGGGGGGAGGGGAAACAGTAGTCAAAATTTTAAAGCTTTATATAAAAGGTTCATAAAATTGCCTTTACTTCCCACAAGTCAATTTTATAATTTGTCAAAAAGAAAATCAGTGAATCTATGTATATGTGTAAATGCTTTATAATGTCAGAAAAATGTGGATGTTATGCTTCATATTCATAAACTTGTCAGATTAATTTAATCAGAACAACTTATGGGTTTTCATTTTAGGTTAATATTTTCTTTCTCTATAGAAACTATTAAAGATATGTTAATATTTACATTCACAGTCATGAAAATCTATTCTAGCATCTGTAAACATGATTCCTGAATTAACATTGTCCCAAAAATCTTAGAGGAAATATTTGTAATACAAATACTATTTTTGAAGTCATGCATTGTTCAGTAGCTTTAAAATGCATGGCAATGTTCGGGATTGATTTCATACCCACTAGGATTACCTGGTCAAACACAGACAAGAAGCATAAACTCAGCTATTTTATTTTCTAAGCATATATATTGCAGTAGAAATTCTTCAAAGCTTCAATAATATATGAATATATTTTATTCTTGTTTCTATGAAGCATAAATGTGTGATTAGAAGGTTGTAATTCTCCCTTATACCAATAGATTTGAGTGATTTAGGGGATAGATTTGCTTTAACCCCAGATAATATGTGAGCCACTGGAATATGTATGTAACTGTCAGATTGGGAAATGTGCATTACATTTTTCACATTGTAAGCAAAATATTCTGATGTCTCTTCCAGATTAAATTTGTCATGTTCAATTTTCTGAATGACCCAACGAAATTAATTTTGTAAGTTCAACTTTCTGAATGACACAGTGAAATTTATTTTGAAATGTAAGCATACATATGTGTGTGCATGTATAAACAAATAACATATTTTATGGCACTAATTCAGAGTCAACAAACTGCAATGCATTATACTACCACCTGTTGTTAGAAAAAGTATAATAATTGAAACACAGCCACACTAATTCTTTTGCACCTTCTTTGTAACTGCTTTTCCCTTTCATCACCAGGGAAAACTAGTTGTGACAGGCCATGTGGACAGTCAAAGCTAGATTTAATCTACCTGGCCCTTTAATAAACAATTTTCAGATTCTTTTAATAATTTGTTTGTTATTAAAGAGTAAAAAATGCATTTACATAATCAATAAGCTGCCATGTACCTTACTCCTATAACTAGTTCCCATTCCTAAGCAGTTTTAGAGAACATAACACTTAGGTCAATACTCTTTTTCCTCCCTCATAAGCATTCTCTTGGAAGGAGCATATGGCTCAGTTAACGAGAGCTTGAGTGAGGTGTTATAATGGGAAAGGTGTAGCCTGACTTGACCTTTTCATTCAGTATGATCCAGTTGGAATCTATATTGAGAGACAGATTTTGAATATGTAAAGGTACATATCAGCAGCTCATTGAACCTGATGAAGACTTAGTTATTGATTAGAAGAGTACACTTGACATTCAAGAACCATTGAGGAGCTTAGAAATAACCAGTTCAAATTCCTAGCTTAGGTTAGGATGCAAGAGTCCAGATGGCATTAATATTGATTTGCTATAGTAACATTTTTATCATAATCTCCATTAGAAAGTGATTAAACTACACAAAGATCTCTTGAAATATTTTATTATGGCCCTTCAGCATTTTGTAGTAAAACAAAAACTTTTGTTTTCTATATGTTTGGAATTCTTTTTGCTTAAATAAGACATAATGACAATAAAAACAATGGTTATTCCAGGAAGTAATCAAGTATATTATCAAAACTGAAAATAAAGAGATGTGAGAAGTATAATCAACTTCACAGCTCAATTTTATTTGATATTGGTAAATCTAACTTACATGGTTTCTAGCTTAGTTCAAAATTTATATAGTATACAGAGGTGTAGTGGGGGGTGTTCCTTTAATACCAGCAATCTGGAGGCAGGCCGATCTCTGTGAGTTTGAGGCCAACCTAGTCTACATCGTGAATTCCAGGAATTCTAAAGCTGTATAAAAGAGAGAACTTTTCTCAAAAAGACAAAAAAAAGATTCATATAAAATAATCAGTTTATCCAATCATCAGTCAAATTAAATCTAAATGGCATTAATTAACCAATGTTACACATTTGTCATCAATGGCAGGGAGGGACATAGAGAGGCAAATGAGGGGAGTAGATTTATCAAGTAAGAAGCTATTTCAGCCAACATTATATTTGCCTCGTGTAAATAAGGGGTAGAGATTTCCTTGGTTTAGATAACTAATTTTTCAACTTTATTTTCATTTTAGATGCTACTGAAGATATTAGGCTCACTAGTGTTGTTAGAATTTAAGAACCATTTGTTATTCTTTTTTTTTTTTAATTTGGTTTTTCAAGATAAGGTTTCTCTGTGTAGCTTTAGTGCCTGTCCTAGAACACACTCTGTAGACCAGGCTGGCATCAAACTCACAGATACCTGTCTCTGTCTCCCAGGTACTGGGATTAAAGGCATGTGCTACCACTGCCTTGCCCATTCTTTAAACTGGACTAAATGACTCAAATGTAAAGATTCAGCATATAAGAAGTAGAGGGGAGGATTGCCATAAATTTGAGATAAATCTGGGTTGCATAGTGAATTCCAGATTAGTGTAGGCTATAAAGTAAAACTATAAATCAAAAGAGAGAGGAGAAAAAATAATAATTACATCTTCTAAATTTTCAAGGTGATCTCGCTGTGAACCCAGAGTAGCTATCCACTGAACAGACCAAGCGGATGCAATGTTTTCTCACCAGGTAAAGGGAAATTGACTACTTTTTCTGTAAGTATAATTACTATGGAGTATATATTTTCTTATTTTACTTTGTATTCATTACTATAGAAAATGGTTTAATCGTTGTTTCATGAATATTATATCAACATTCATATTATTTGTCACACTCACATCTTTTTCATAAGTAATTTATTGATAAAATGAAACAAATGAATAAAATATATGTAAATTCTCCTGACAAATATATTTATTCATAACTTTTAAAGATTATTTATTTATTTTCAGTGTATGAGTGTTTTCCATGAGTGTATATATGTCTACCACACACATGTAGTACCCATGGAGGCCAGAAGAAGACATTAGATACCCTGGAACTGGAATTACAGATGGTTGTGAGCAGCCATATGGGTACTGGGAATGAAATCCAGGTCCTGTGCAAGAGCAACAAGTTTTCTTAACCACTGTAACCTTGTCTCCAGTCCTCTTCCTAATTCTTTTCACAGACACAGTAATCCTAAATATGTTGTGTGAGATGACATGATTATAAGTATATACACAGTTAAGGCTAGAGATGAGATGTCTTAGTTTCTGGAGGCTGAGAATCTCAGATCAAAGTGTCCCCAGATTTTATTTTTCTCTGTTGAGGTTTCTCTCTCTGGTTTGGAGACTTAATATACTGTCATAAGCCTGAAAAGTCTGTTTTTTAAAAAAAATCTTATTACAATTGTACTAAATCCACCATGAGATCATCACCTTCTAAAACTAATTACCTCCCAAGTGTCCCACCTTGAAATATTTTCAGGTTGGGGATTAGTGCTTCAATGAACTAATGGATGAGGGCACAAATATTTAAGCATAAGAAGAAAGAATGACAAAGACAAAGCTAGGGAAGTTCTGAGATGGGGAGTCTAATGGGATATTATAATTACATTCTGGAAATGATGATTAAAATGATAATTTTAACTAAGAAAAATTACACCTAAGTTCTATTTCTTGACTGCTTCTCAGTTCTTATATACTCTTCCTGCCTTCCTCACTACTCCTTATATTTTAGCTACTTGGATCTCTTGCTGCTATTTGAACATGACAAACACTTCCTCGTAATAGGGACTTCATTCGCAGTTTAGAATCTCTTTCCTCTCAGTAGGTTACAGAGATACATCTCTCACATCACTCTTTTACCTAATTATGTTTTCTAAATAGCTTTACTATTATATCAAAATTAGCAATACTATTTTTCACCATCCGATTATGCTGTATTTAATTCAGACTGATTGTTACCTCCTGTATTTAATGATTCTTGAAAGGCGTTTGGATTTAACATGCATGGTAGCATATTTATCTAAGTAAATTTATTGTGTTTCCCCTTGTAAATTCTAGGAAAATATCCTCATTGTCAACTTTATTATTTACTATATTATTTATTCAAAGATTACTCAGTACATATATTACATTTGGTAAATTTACATAGAATACAGAATTGTAGAATCATTGTATCAGTAATAATAAAAAATAATTTTGCAAAGGTAAACTTACACAAAATTGTTCATGGTGTCAGACAAATGGCTCTTAAGATCCACCTTGCAACTGACTTATGAGAAAGATAATGTCTGTTTTGAGTGGACCCAACAGAAAGAACTGCTTCTCTTAGAAATCAGAGCTGAATATCTTTATCCAGGCTTAAGAAATAATATCTGTATCCAGTTTTGTAATATGGATAAATTCAAATTAATTCTCTCATACTGTAGGGCCTGTTCATTTTGAACTTTGAAGATTCCATCTCAGATGTCCATGAGTAGTACTAGAAACAGGGCACACAAAGAAACTCACATTAAGCTAAAAAGTATATCTCTAAAATGGAGAGATTTTCAGCTTCCTGCAGTTGATTCCTCTATGCTGCAGATAGTAATATAGTTACTGCTCGGCCCACTACAATGTACTCTACAAACTATTATTCCTTCTTTCCTAAGGGATGACAATTTCTTCCCACCTGTTGACGGTCAGTTAAAGGAATGATATTAAGATAAACTGGAATTTTGGAAGCAATATTGAATACTTGGATGGGTCTTATAATGGTTGTGTATCCCTGATATTCTTATATTTTCTGTTGAAGTTGGCAATTCTTGTTCAAATCTGTTGCGACGGGATATAAGGATTTATTAAAGAGAACAATACAAAAGGTACACACAAAATAAGATACCCAACAGGAGAATACGCAGGCAGGCCAGGCAGGTCGGCGATCCGCGCAGAGAGAGAGCTTTGTCACGCGGACTCAACCTTTTATACCTAACTGGGGACTGATGGTCCAACCCCGAACAATCAGCCAATGGCTAATGGCGGGGCGTGGCTACTACCCTGATA
>JAQHUG010000259.1:516916-546264 GCA_028555095.1 Dicrostonyx torquatus | reverse complement strand
TTAACTAAGATAAAAGCTTCCTAAATGAGAGGAAACCACCTTATCTGAGATCTGTGATCTCAAAGACAAGAATTCCTCTGCTAAAGATACCTTATCTAATACCTATCTGGATGTTAGACTCTCCCTAAAAATCACCAAAAGAAGCTTTTCTCACTTTGTCAACTAATGATATATGACCCTCTGAGTTATCCTTTGTTGAAGTACTTTATAAGGAAACCGTGGATTCAGTAAAGTTGCACCAGATTCAAACCACTCTCTTGTGTGCTGTGTCTGTCTGTCACTCGCCTAACTCATGCCTACCTGGAACCAAGACCCTGATTCCCCGTGATCTGAGGAGCTTTTCTGAGCCAGTCTGTAGCAGCAGTTCCCCCTCCCCAACCCCTCTGCACAGGCCTTACCAAGTCACCTAAACAGTTGCTGACACTAAAACAGGGACTGTTTGGTTCTCCATGGCTGATTTACAACCCCATTGGGTATGGTGGCCATCCCTTAAAATAGACCACTGTGAGCTAGCCAACAGGGCTCTTCAGCAAGAACTCTAACACAAAGGATGAACTGATTGAATTGAGACACCAAGAGGTTCAGGTTTGCCTGTCTCTCCCTCATATAAGGATTGTGAGGAAGAAGGGGACTGTTATTGCAGAATTTGGGGATGTGAGAGGACAGGTATGATACTGTGAAGTCATAAGAGCCAGAGCGGGGAGCGACTTGGCAGGTTTTAGAATGAGAGTAAATTCTCTGTGAGGAATCAGAGTTTCTCCATTTTGTCCTCCACCTCCATCTTGTGTCTTGTGTAAGCTATTTCACATAAAACATTCCAGTCCTCAGAAATGGCTAGGGGCAAAAGTAACGGGATAGCCATCTGGAATGTCCCCACTTGAAAGTCAGCAGATAAGAAAACTTGACAAGCAACAGGCAAGGTTTGAAAATAAAATTTCTGAAAAGTCCCTACATTAGCCAATCAGGATTGAACCCACCCCCCCACCCCCTGATAGTGTAGCATTTCTGGTTTTTGCCTTTAAATAATGCCCTCTAGAAGGGTGGGGTACCTCCTCTTGCCACTGCTGCACCAGTTGCTTTGATGAGGCCCCTGCCAGCTTGTATTGTGCACACAATATACCTTGTTTTTGCATTTCAGTGAGTTGATCTCCCTGGTGGTCTTTTGGGGTCCCCATGGACTGGGTACAACATTTGGAGGCTTGTCTGGGATCCCCAGAAACCCCATCAGAACCCCCAAACCAGAAGCTTTATTTTGATGGACTACAGTAATTTTATCTATGTTTGAAGTCTTGTCTGTCTTACTTCCGTTTTTGTCAATGCTGATCCTGAAATCTGAATTTGAACAGGTCAGTTTCCCCTGGTGGACATGCTAGTGGGCCAATCTTGAGGAATCTGGAGATGTCCCCTTTCATTGTCTGGATTGGGGTCTCTTGTCTAAGACCATCCTGTCAGGGACCCAGTTGGACCCCATCTGTAATTCTGAATCTGAAATCTCTGGGGATCAGGTATCCTTACTGAATGGCTCCTGTCCCATCTGTATGATTTTTGGTCTTGTCGAGGCTGAATCTCTGGGCTTTCAACAAACTAGGCCATCTGGTACCTGCTGGAGTCTGTTTTGGCCCTTTATTTAACTGTTCTCTTTGTCAGTCATATGTGTTTTCTCTTAGTATTTCTGTTGACAATTGACTTGACTGGAAAGACTATGGGTACTACTTCTTCCCCCTTGGACCTCACCCTAGCCTACTAGAAAATTGTAAACGACACTGCTCATAACAACAGTGTTGATGTAAAAAGGGTAAATGGGTCATTTTCTGTTCTTCTGAATGGCCCTTTTTCAACTTGGACTGACCCGGGGAGGGATCATTTCACCTGATTTTGCTTTCTAAGATTGAGGAAATTGTTTTTCAACCTTGCACAGGACATTTAGACCAGATTTTTTACATTGTGACCTCATCGACTGAATCAATGACCCCCTCCCATGGGTTAATAATTTTCTTTCATCTAATCTGATCACACCCTTTGCCTTTGCAGGTTTTCCCCCTTAAAACCTTGAGAAAAGGACAAGCCTGTCTTCCAGGGAGGATCAGGTGAGTCATATATCTTCCCTGCTCCTTACTCCTCCCTTAGACCTGAAGCCTGCAGACTCAAGCTCCACCACAGGCAGACCTACCTGCACCCCTAAAGCCACCCCAAGGACTAGAACAAGCCACTAGGATCAAGAGGAGGGCAACCCTACCACTCTGGCCAGTAGATCTTCCTGATGGAGATGAGAACAAACCTTTTCACTATTGGCCCTTTGTTACCTACAACTGGCACACCCAGAATGCCCCTTTCTCAAAAACCATCAAGATAGTATTAACCTCTTAGAAACTGTTCTACTCACCCATCAACCCATCTGGGATGATTGCCAGCAACTCCTGAAAATCTTGTTCACCACTGAGGTATGTAATTGGATTCTAGAGGTCACTGGGAGATAGCTTCCAGGGCTGACAGGAGATCCCTCCATGTATCTGGCTATAATAAATGCCAGTTTCCCTTCTATCCAACCTGATTGGGAATATAACACAGCATAAGGTAAGGAGAGGCTCCAGGCTCTGCTAGCAGGTTTCAAAGTGGTGGTTTGGAAGCCAACCAATGTGTCTAAGGTCTATAATGTCAGACAGGGGCTAGAGGAAAGCCCAGCAGTTTATTGTAATGTTAAGTTGGGAGCATCACCCAAGTTGCTGGCATCCATCCCAGCTCCCTGGCCTGAGAGTTGCTTTGGTCTGGACTCCAAATCCCGGAATGCCATTCCCACAAGATATTTAAGTGGGTGCCCAGAGGAGGAACACATGGTCACAGGTTTTGCATGTGCTTCTTGGTTTTCTGTCTCCCTCGGCCACCCAAGAGTGTTGTACTTAATAAAACATGGACATTTTAATTTGGTTTGATTAGACCTGTTTGGATTTCTTTCTGCTGGCTCGTCTTAAGATTTTCCCTAATATATGGAGCTTCCACTGAGATGGTTCATTTTTTCCTACAGGCCCAGGGCCCAGGGCCATGCTGGAAAATGCACTTCCTTACATGTGCTCTGCCAGACAAGTTTGGCTTCATTTGGTGAGTTCCCCTTTTTAAAATACATGCGGATAGGGTTTTGAGGTGACCCTTTCACTTTTTGGGCTTTGGTTGAAGTCTTGGCCATGCCAAAAGCCTGATACAAACACAACAAAAACCAGTTCTTTCATTGAGATGAGATTTGGGGTGAGCAGGTATCCCTGACCAACTTCTCATGGACCCCAGTTTTTTTTTTTTTTTTGACTCAACATTCCATTCTGATGGATGCACTGCAATGGGCTCGAGTCACAGGCATGCATTTAAAGTGGGTTTGTTGTGATTCCTAGCTGATTTCAAACTGCCCTTAAATGGCCTTCTACGAAAATCTTTTTAAATTAGGACTATCTAACTTAAAGCAAACTATATTCCAAAACCCCAAGTTTTTAAAAATACATGCTCTCATTCTGCCCCCACTTCTATTTCTCTCTATGTGTTCATTTGAGGCCAGCTCTCTTGTCCTGCCCTAACTTCTATTGGCTCCCACCTCATGACCAGAGGCCCAGTGGCCTGCTTGCATGGTGGATACGCTCCAATGGGACTCCAATGGGCCTACTCCCTGGGCTCCATACTTGTCCTTGTCCACAACAGCACCATGGAGAACAAGGGCCCGGGGCAGACAAACAACAGATCTTGGGTCCATGCTCTGTATGCCTGGAACTGCTCTGGCACCTCCATGCCCCCTGCCCCCTTCCCTGCTGCTTTCCATTTTCCATTGGGCCTAACTGGTCCCCTCCTTGCTGATTCTCTACAACAAATCCATCTTTTTTTCTCCCCGTCCATTCAGGGTAAATCTCTGTCAATACTTTGCCCTTATGTTCCTGTTCCCTCTTACAATGTCTAGTCAGCTGACACAGATATCTAAGACTGTTCTATGTCTCTCTGTTAAAATAATATAGCCACAATATGTTTATATAGGTGTGTAACTATGTTTTTGTGATGTAGATTTAAGTTTTTGTGTACATGTGTGCTTCCAGATTACAGCAGCTCTGGAAAAATACAAATACGTGAGTAGCCACCAGTTTAGAGTTCCCACGTGCACTAGTATTCTACTAGCATTAACCAACTGTAACTAATTGGATAAAATACACATCTAAATTTAGCTTATATGCCCAGTTTAAAATAACAGGTAATGGCACCTCATTCTCAAGTAGCTTTACAAATCTGAGATCATGGCATTTTACAATAATAGAGCTTCTAACACAGAAACACGCCAGCTTTTGCATCACCCTTTGTGTCCTCTAAGAAGGCAGAAGACCTTTTGCATTGCCTCTGGGTTTGGTAAAGTCACCCACACAGAAGCAAAAAAGAGGCCTTTTACCTCTCCAGCTTTCTGGATGCTTCACCCAAGGAACCAATCTGCTCATCCTGCCAAGACAGGTAAACAAAATCGTCACACAAAATAAATCTTTTGGCCTCTTATACTCAACAGTTAATGGCAAGCACTGCTTCTAAGACTGGTGCTCTCCAAGGACAAGGAGAGGATTTGCGATTGCCTGCTAGCTAAAATCTGTTTAATTTTTGCACATTTATTTCTCCCAGATCTGTCTAAAGGCATTTGACAACTAAAGGTACTGTTCTTTAACAGGCTCCATAGTCTAGGATTAACATGTTTCAATCTTCAGTGGTTTAGAGTTTCCAATTTCCTTTAATTGTTTTATATCTCTTAAACTAAAGCAATAGCCTTTTGTTATAAAATCTGTTCCAGTTCTCTTACAGGTTCCTCAAAAGTTCTATGGATACATCAGAATCAGGTCTAGTCTCCAGAGTCTTTTGCTAACTCCAACCAGTTTCAAGCATATTTTACAGGTCACTCCTGCTACCTGAGTCAAGACCAACCTATAAAGGGTTCCCAGGACAATGCCTAAAGCACCTGCACCAGATACTGGGACTTCACCATTAGTACTTGCTCTACTTGCTCTCATAGATAAAGGACATCTGCCAAATCTGGATCAAGGACACCTGGCAACTCTTCTGGATCAAGGACACCTGTGAACTAAAACTTTGTTTCATCTGCTATTGTGTCTCATTCTGTGGCTATCTTCATTTCATAGGACCAATAGTAACAATATTTTTTTCTCCTAGCCACCTGCCTTAACATCTCCCTCAAAAAGCAGCTGTCTGAGGACTACAGCAAACCAGATACTGTCCCAACCACACCTTTCACTGAGTGTGAGTAGACCAATTTTCAGCTCTCCCCTCTCTCACATCATCCCATGCCCACAGTATGTAGCCAGACTTGAGTCTATGCCCCTTCTTTTTCCAAAGAAAGACTAAAATGTTGGTCATCATTATTACCTCAATATCCTGTTACACCTATATTCAAAGAGTCTGGAATGTAATGTTAAGTTGGGAGCATCACCCCAGCCTCTGGCCTTGGAGTTGTATTGGTCTGGACTCCAAATCCAAGCATGTGTCAGGACCACTCCTACAGAGTATTTAAATGGGTGCCCAGAGGAGGAACATATGGTCCTGGGTTTGCATATGCTCCCTGGTTTTCTGTCTCCCTGGCCATGCTCTTGGTCACCCAAGAGTTTTATATTTAATAAAACATGGGCATATTAATTTGGTTTGTTTTGACCTGATTGGATTTCTTTGTGCTGGCAGAGCGACCTGTCTTAGGACTTTTCCTAACACTTATTTAGAGCAACTCCTAGAAGCTTTCCATCAATACATGCCATACAATTTTGAGATGGAAGAGTCATCCCAGATGGTAATGTTTGGCTAAATACACTAGGCAGCACCAGATATAAAGAAAAATTTACAGTCTTTAAAAAGGCTAGGAGAAAAGAATCTGAGGAATCTAGTTGCAGTAGCAGAAAAGGTATATAATAAGAGAGAGACACCAGAACAGAGAAAAGAAAGAAAAGAGGCAGGAAAAGAGTCTTACCAGAATCCTAGAGCAACAGCAAGCTCAGCACAGGAAATACTTGAGAGAACTCCTCATGGCCACAAACTCCAGGAACATGAAGCCAACCCAATGGGATGAGAGAGGACAGTGCTACAAACCAAAGGTAGGAAATAATCAATGTATCTATTGTAAAGAGGAAAGATACTGGGTCAAAATTTTCCAAAGCAAAAGGGGCCTACCCAGACAACCCAAACCCTGCCAGCGTACATGGGAAATGAGGAGGACAGTAATTAGGGGAGTGGGGCTTAGATCTCCTCTCAGAGCCTAGGGTAACTTTAAAGGTGGAGGGGAAGCTGATTGATTTCATGGTAGACACAGAGGTAGAAAACTTTGTCTTGCTGAAACCAGGAGGACCCGTGTTCACCAAACCTACCTGGGTCCATGGGGCCATAGGGACCAAACCTTATTCATGGGTCACTTGAAGAAGAGTAGACTTTGGAATAGGATAGGTAACCCATTCATTCCAGGTAATACCCAAATACCTCTACCCTCTGCTGGACTGAGACCTCCTGTCCAAAATGAAAGCCCAAATCCACTTTTCTGAGAATGGAGCTAAATTAGTCCACCAGAATGGAGTACCACTCCAGGTCTTGGTTACAAGTGACTTAACTAAGGGATATGGACTTTACCAAGAACCAACAAAACCTGAGCCTAATATAAAGGGCTGGCTCCAGAAGTTACAAAATAGGTTTAGACCTCTGTATGAAGCCACCAAGAATGACTTCACCTGGACTAAGGAAAGGTAGAAGGCATTTGCCAATCTGAAATGGAAACTCCTGAAGGCTCTGGCACTCAGACTCACAGATGTAAATAAATCCTACTACCTGTTTGTGGATAAACACAAGGGAATAAATATCAAAAAAGGTGCTCATTGAGGCAGTGGCACTATGGAAGTACCCAGTGGCCTACCTGTCCAAAAAGTTACTTCTTATGGCAGTGGGCTGTCCTCCCTGTCTCCACATTATAGCAGCTCTAGCCCCACTGGTAAACGATGCAGACAAGTTAACTCTGAGACAGAATCTGACTATTGCTACTCTCCATGTGTTAGAGGGGAATCTTAAGCATCTGCCATACCCATGGCTGAGCCATGATACATGACCCACTATGGGGCTTTACTCCTTAATCCAGCCCAGATTACACTCCAAGTCCCAACAACTCTCAACCCGACCATGCTGCTACCTGAACCCGACCTCGAGGCTCAGTTGCATGATTGTTCTGGGATACTGGCACAAGTACATTGCATCAGACCAAAACTGATGGATACACCACTGCTCGATGTGGAGGACACCTGGTTCACAGATAGAAGCAGTTACATGCTAAACAGACAAAGGTACACGGGGGCAGCAGTCACAATGACTATGGAAGTTGTATGGTCAGAACCAATGGGAACATATGCACAAAGGACAGAGTTGATAGCTCTCACTAGAACCCTAGTACTGGGGAAAGAAAAGAGGCTAAACATCTACACAGACAGTGGGTATCCCATTGCCACGGTTCATATTCATGGGACAATCTATAAGAAGAGAGGCCTCCTAGAAGCTGAAAGATAATCAAGAATAAACAGGAGATCCTGGATCTCCTACAAACCCTTTAGGAACCCTCAAAGTTGGCTATTATTCACTGCCCTGGACATCAGAGAGACTCAGAACCTGTGCAGAAGGGAAATAACCTGGCTGATAGAACTGCCACGGAGATAGCAATGACCCCCAGAGTTATACCATTCTTAATAGGCTTGGTTCAAGGAACTTACCCCAGATTCCCAACTTCACACCTGAAAATCTGTCATGGATCTACATTTTTCCTATAGCTCAGTCCCTAGAAGACTGGTGAAGAACAGTCAATGGGAGGGTTATCCTGCTAAGGAAGCTACGACATGACATACTCAAAAAGATTCACCAGTCCTGGCATTTGGAGATGCACATAATGTAGAACCTAGAGCATCAGGCCAAAGTTAAAATTCAGAATGGCAATCAAGCTATTGACAAATTGTGTCCCAGTGTCATGCCTGCCAATTGACCAATGCCATGCTATATCTCTTCAATTTTGGTGCTAGACAGAGGGGAACTCAACCAGGTCAGTATTGGAAAGAGAATTTTACTGAAACCCAACTTAGAAAAATTGGATATAAGTACTTATTAGTATTCGTAGACACTTCTCCGGATGGATTGAGGTGTATTCAAACAAACATGAGCTAGCTAATGTGGTAGCAAAGAAATCAGTTGAAGAAATGCTGCCCAGGTATGGCTTCCCAGCCATGATTGGTTCTGACAATAGCCCAGCCTTCGTATCAGAGGTAAGCAAGAGACTATTCACTGCACTGGGAACCAATTGGAAACTCCATTGTGCTTATATACCCTAGAGCTCAGAGCAGGTAGAAGGGATGAGTAGAACCCTAAAAGAGATGTTAATTAAATTAGTTCTGGAGACTGGCATGGACTGGGTGACTTTCCTCCCCTTTGCCCAGTTTAGGGTGTGGAATTCTTCATATCAGATGGGCCTCACTTCCTTCAAGATTATGTATGGGACACTCCCTCCCATGATATCAAGCCTCCAGACTGACCTGAACTACCTCCACAGGCTGCTTTTAACCCACCAGCAGGTCTGGCCCAATTGAGGGCCATATATGAAACAGCTACTCCCCCAAACTCCACAGATTCCAGCCAGGTGACTGGGTCTTCATTTGCATACATCAGCACAAGACCTTGGAGGTGAGATGGAAGGGTCCATTCATTGTTCTGATGACCATGCCTACAGCCATCAAAGTGGACGGCATCACCATCTGGGTGCATTACTCCCACACCCATCCAACCAATCTTTTCATGATCTCAGAGGACTACAAAGGAGACACGTGGACATGGGATGCTTCTAAATATTCCTCCAATTTGCTAAAAATGTGTCTTTGCCAACACAATCAAGTCAAACCCCAATTATTTTTGTTTCTACTGTTAGCTGCCAACGTCCCCTTTTTCCTCCATGTATAACCCCCATTCCCCATGGAACCAAACCTGGATAATTGTTAACGAGGACAGTATCATAGCTAATAGGACCTCTTCTGCTCAGAACCCAAAGGACACTTCGTTCCATGACTTCTATGTAGACTTTTGTGAACTGGCATGAGAAAGGTGGGACCCCTCAGACCATGAACTATTTCCCAGGTATGGATGAAAAATTTCTGGATAGCGGGTATCAACTCAATCTTTGGGATTCTATGTCCTGTCCACTCTCACTCCAAGGAGTGACAACATACTTGTGGGGTGCAGGGGATGCCTACTGTGTCAAATGGGCATGTGAGTCTACCAGGTGGATTAGCTGTTTGCCCCCACCACTGGGGGATTAAATACTGTCCAATAGGCAGGGGATATGAAGACAGCAGGGATAGGAACTTGCTCTGTAGGTAGCAAATGAGTTGACTGTATACTCTGATATGATATGGAGTGATAGCCAACCACTCCTGTGTATCTGCTGGAGGGCACTGCCACCAACTTGTCATCAAATTCACCAAGGCAGACACAAAGGCTGATTGGACTACTGGTAAGACCTGGAGCCTATGGCTCTACTGCAATGGCTATGATCCAGTACTGACATTCACCATCTGCAAAGCCCAGTCACCCACTATTTAGGTTTTGATAGCACCCAACTGGGTCATTAATTCACTTCAGGTCCCCAGCCTGTCACCAAGAGTTCCATCTGGGGGGGGGGGTGACTCCACAACCTGCTCTGGTGAATGTCAGCTCTAGCCTCTTGATCACATCGACCATCAACCTGTTGATGGGATACAAGTATCCTTTAATACATCTCTTGGGTAGATCATACCTAGTACAGAATGGTTCCCAACCCAGTGTGACCAAAGCTTGCTGGCTCTGTTATGATATAACTCCTCCTGACTATGGGAGTCTAGCAGTTTGTGACACTGTTTCCATGACAGCTGACATCAATCACTGCTGGTCGCAACAGAGCAAATAAGGCCTTACCCTAGAACAAGTAACTAATCTGGGACTATGTATATGATAGGTTTCCCCAGATGAAGCTTCCATCTGTAATTCTTCACTGTCTACCCACAATTTCACACCAGAAGAGTACTTGCTCCTACACAATGACATTTGGCAGGCCTGCTCCATGGGGCTTACCCCTTGTGTGTATATCGAAGTCCTAAACCAGACCAGGGGATATTGTGTACTAGTCAGACTCATTCCGAGAATAACCTACCCACTAATCAGGAGTTCTTATACTTTGTGCAGCAAGGATGGAGCCAGACCTCACGGCTATAGTGACATAAGAGAGAACCTATGACAGTCCTCACCCTTAGCCTAATTTTATTTTTATTTATTTACTTTTTTAAAATTTTGTTAAAAGAAAAAATTCACACTTCCTCCCCTTGTCCCAGGCCCTCCCGCTCCTTCACTACCCCTCCTCCCTCCCCCTGCTTCCTTAAGAGGGGGCAGGGTACCTTGCCCTGTGGGAAGCCTAAGGCCCTCCCTCCTCCATCCTGGCCTACGAAGGTGTGCACCCATATAGACTAGGTTTCCAAAAAGCCAATACATGCAGAAGAGATAGGTTCCCATGCCATTATCATTGGCTTCTCAGTCAGCCCCCATTGGCAGTCACATTCAGAGATTCTGGTTTGGTCATATGCTCATTCAATCCTGGTCCAGCTCGATTTGATGAGCTCCCAATAGATCAGACACACTGTCTCAGTTGATGGGCCAGTCCCTCGCCATCCTGACTTCCTTGCTCATCTTCTCCCCTCTTCTGCTCTTTGACTGGACCTTGGGAGCTCAGTCCTTTTTTCTGATGTGAATGTGGATCTCTGACTCTATTTCCATCCATCAGGCGAGATTTCTATGATGATGATCAAGATATTCATCAATGTGACTATGGGAAAAGGCTAGTTCAGGCACCCTCTCCTCTGCTGCCCAAGTACCTAGTTTGGGACATCCCTGTGGACACCTGGGATCCCCTCTATGGCCAAGACTCTTGCCATTCTAAAATGACGCTCTTAATGTAGATATTTCCTTTTTTTCTCCAATAACCACCCTTCCTCCATCTCTACCCTCCCAATCCTCCAAGCTCTCCCCAGTTCTTCCCTTCTCCCTTCTCCTTCCTCCTCTCCCTTTTTCCCACCCTGCCCCCACCCCCACCCCTACCTCCACCCCCATCCCCACTCCCCTGCTTCCAACTTTTGCCTGGCGATCTTGTTTGCTTCTGATTTCCAGGAGGATCTATATATGTTTTCTTTGGTTCACCTTGCTATTTGCTTAGCCTACTTTTATATGCTATCCTGGCTATGGGAATCTCAGCACTAATAACCCAGAATCAATATTACTACAGCCTACATGTTGACATAGATGTGGATATAGAGCATATTGAAAAGTCTATCTCCCACCTAGAGGAGTCCTTATCCTCCCTGGCCGAGGTAGTTTTTCAGAACAGGAGGGGATTGGATCTTCTTGCAGCAGGGTGGGCTCTTTGCAACACTAGGGGAAGAATACTGTTTCTTCTCTGATCATTCGGGAATAGTCAAAGTCAAGATGGTTAAAGTTAAGGACTGGCAAAGCAGAAAAGAGAACATGAGGCCAGCCAGGGTTGGCTTGAAACCTGGTTTAATATCTCCGCTTCATTGACCACTCTCATCTATTTTAACCTATTGGAAACCCAGGTAATTCTGCTTTTGTTAATTATTTTTGGACCTTGAATTCTTAACTGGCTAGTAAAATTCATGAAAGACAGGTTTGGTGCAATACAACTTAATGGTAAGAGATTACAAATCTACAGACCACTCAGGACTGAAGATTATTATGGCTTAACTGTCAGGAACCCATGATTGGGTTCACTATAGTTACTAGAATGGGGGGAATGAAGAACCAAAGTTTCTCCATTTTTTCCTATGCCTCTGTCTTCTGTCTTGTGTAAGCTATTTCCTGTAAAACATTGTAGTCCTCGGAAATGGCTAGGGGCAAAAGTAACAGCATAGTCATCTGGAAACTGTTAATGTAACTGGAGAATATTCCCACCCAAAGGTCAACCAATAAGAAAACTTGACAATCAACAGGTAAGGTTAAAAAATAAAATTTCTGAAAAATTCTTAGACATGAGTTAATCAAGATTGAACCCATCTCCCATACCCTGCTAATGTAACTTTTCTGATTTTTGCTTTTAAATAATGCCCTCTAGAAGGGTGGAGTACTTACTCTTGCCACTTCTGCACCAGTTGCCTTGACAAGGTCCCTGCTAGCTTGTATTGTGCACACAATAAACTTTGCTTTTGCATTTCAGTGAGTTGATCTCCCTGGTAGTCTTTTGAGGTCCCCATGAACTGGGCACAACACCTGGCAACTTAGGAATGACACTATTTCAAGTTGCTAGCTGCCATTGATGAGGATATAGAACACTTAAAAACCTATATTACCCCTTTGGATGATTCTTTAACATTGCTAACAAAAGTAGTTTTGCAAAACAGAATAGGACTTGATTTAATCTTTCTACAGCAAGGATGACTCTATGCAGCCTTAGGAAATGAATGCTGTTTTTACACTAACCACTTAGGAATCATAATGGATATTATGGCTAAGTTAGGAGAGAATTGACCAAGCAAAGAAAAAAATTGGATTCTTCACAGGGATGGTTCAAATCCTGATACAATAACTCTCCTTGTTTAACTACCCATGTTTCTGCCATTGTAGGAACCCTGTTGGTTTTGGTACTAATTTTGACTATTGGTGTAAAGGTCTGTCCTGTCCCTTTAAGAGGCAAGCCACTCCCAGTCCCTCCCCTTTCAGCCTAGGCAAGTAGATCTTCCTTCAACTTCCAGCCTGAGCTTCCTTTCTTTCTGTCTCTCTCCCAAAGAGGCAGCTTCTGCCTCTCTACCTTTTCCCCTTTCTCCCCTCTTCTCTCTCTCTTCCTTTCTCTCTCTCTGCTCTTCTCCCTTTTCCCCTTCTCTCCTTTTCCTTTCCCCTCCATGACCAACTAAATAAATACACATTTTCTCTGCATGGCGTGCCTATCTGTCTCTGCCTCTCACAACTCCTAGTGTGACGAGCAGACCCACTAAGGTCTCTTAACTGCTGTGTGGCTCACTGCCTGAGACCCACTGCCCCTTGTGGCCAATGGGCCACTTGGGGAACTATAGCATTTTACCTAAACCATAACATTTGGTACTCATGACTCAGCCAGGCTCTCTCCACATTCCCTCCCACTGGTGGGCAGGCCGGCTGAGGATTCGTGGAACCCTGGGCTCAGGAACCAAGGTTTCTTCACAACAGCCCTGTGTTCTATCTGCCTAAACTCCAACTTCTATGTAAACCAGCATCTTGGTGGTAAGTTTCCCCCTTCCAGTCAGCCAACCACAGCCTTCATGGTTATGGTTGAGCCCTTTGGTGACATTCATCTCTGGTTGCTTCCCATAGCTAAAAACATGACCAGACTAACCAGGTTAGTCCTCCCACATTAGCTCTACACACTGTATGGTACATTCAATTTGGGGCCTGTGGTCCCTCAGATTTTTCATTCTTCTTTCTTTTCTTTTCTTTTGGACCACTTGTAAGTTGTCCTCACTGTAAGAGACTGCTTGGAGCGGTCTCAAGCTTCTGGTTTCTGAGCTGTCTGGACCTGGAGCCAGTCAGGCTTTATCCACACCTCACCTGAAGAGAAAAGACGTTTTCCTATAGGGTCTAAGGTGTCACTGTTTCATTAATACACTGCCTGTAGGGAGGAGACGTCCTCCTATAGTCTCCATGGTGTTTTTGTGGGTTTTCATGTTTTCAGCTATGGTATAAGCCCTCAAACTATCAGCCACCCACCTGTGAATGCTCTGCTGGTATCCTGCCAGCTTTGCTTTTCATCAAACTATCCCTGCCACTGCTACCACAGGTCCTGCGTAAAATGACAAGATTAGTCACATGCAAGAAGCAGCTGTTTTCAATTACAGCCTTTAATCCTTGCTGCTGCTTATGGAATGGTGGCTTGGTGACAGGGTTGATCATGTCTCTAGGTCTCTCTTGTTATTATGTTTTCTATTATGTTTTAAACTCTTGCAGATAAAAAAATGTGGCTTTTCCATACAACACGTGACTACTGCCATTTTGACTGTGGTATGGTGACCTTAGCACCATCTTAAGTAAGGTCAGGTGACTTTACCACCATATTAACTGAGAGACAGGTCAGGTGACCAAGTCCCATCTTCTTTATTAAGGTATTCCCTGCCTGGTTTCCCTGTGCTGACTCTTTTGCATGTGTATTTTTTATAGTGGCATACCTTTGGTAGGGCCCACCAAAGCATCCATTTCTCCTAATTCCTGTTAACTCTGTGTGTGTACATACATGTAATTTAAATACACCTTTGTTTACTGTTAAATGTTTTAACTCTCTACTCATTGTATCTCATTCCAGACTGCAAAACAATAAGTCTCTTGTTTATACACTTTTAAGTCTCTTTATCCAGCCTCGGTTTACCTGTTAAATTGAGAGCCAGTGGAGTCAAGCTTGGACCCAGCTCTCCAGAGATTCTATAATGTAGTTATAACTCATCTATATCTGGTAAACAGCACTCACCTGCTCAGAGATCTGGGGAATATGACATTTAAATATTTAATTATTAAAAAACTTTCCATAACAAAAAGAGACAGGTTGGTTCCTAGCAGCAGCACTCTATTTCCTCCAAAGAAGAAAAAAGACAAATGGGCACAGAACAATGTCCATCTGCAATTTGCCTCAATTGCCAAGCACTTATCACTGATCAAAACTGCCTTTCATCTAAACTGAAGACCTTCAGACATGGACAGAATCGCTGGAATCAATAGCATAACTGTCCAGGTCAAGGTAAGCTTGTCTTTCCACAGATTTCTTAGCCTACAGGAAATTCTGGAGCCTGGCAGGCCCTGTGTTAAACAGCAAAAGGCAAATACAACCCTCAGTGATCATGGAGGACCCTTAGGAGGTGCCAAGCAAGTAAGTTCTCTGTTGTTTTTAAATCAATAATGCAAGTAAAATTTTATCCTTCTCAAATATCTCTAATGCAGTTTGACAGCTGAGAAGTTTTGTCAGTTTAAAAGGACAACCTCACCAAATTTCAGTAAAATACTAATACCAGTTATTAAGGCATGAGACAAGCACAAGTTATAAAATTTATCTCTCATACTGCCATTCATAGTCTTAAAAATACTTTTCATTGTGAAAAAAACATATGTCACAGTCATTCTGACATAAATATGCTACTGTTTATATAATGCATATGTCTAAAACTTATGTTTTCACAAACTCTCCTAAAATTCTTGTGAGTTCCTCAGAGCCGAATTAAAGGGTCAAATACACTCCTCTCACTTCCCTGGTCATATTTTTCCCCCTAAACTTAACTTTGCCCTCTTTTCTGCTAATACCTTAAACAGGTGTAAGGAACACCACACCAGACATTCACATACCTCATACACTGGACAGGAGCAAAGAGACCAGCTACCCAGGATGTTTCCAGCACCCAGCTTTCTCAGAATCTCCCTTCAAGATGACACCCACAAATAAGCAGGAAACAGTCTTGAGAATCTGTCATCCCAATCCCTTTAACCTGTTGTACCTAACCTCCTAACTTTTTTAAAAAGAGATAGAAATGTAATGGTCTGTCCTGTCCCTTTAAGAGACAATCCACACCCACTCCCTCTCCCTTCCACTGAGGCAAATGGATCTTCCTTCTGCTTCCAGCCTGAGCTTCCTTTCTTTCTGTCTCTCCTATGAAGAAGAAGCTTTTGTCTCTCTCCTTTCTCTCCCTTCTCCCCTCCTCTCTCTCTCCCTCCCCCTGTATGTGTGTTTCTCTTTCTTTCGCTCTTTCTGCCTTTCTGCCTCTGTCTCTGCTCTTTCTTGTTCTCCCCTTCCCCATCCATAACACACTAAATAAATACCCACTTTCTCTGCATGGTGTGCCTATCCAACTCTGTTTCTCACCTGCCATGACTCTTGTTGGGACCGGCTGACCCATCTAGGTCTCTCACCCATCATGTGGCTCACTGCCTTGGACTCATTGCCCCTTGTGGCTCACAGGTCACTTGGGGAACTGCAGCATTTTATCTAAGCCATAACAGTTGACCCATTTATAATTAACAGGCTGGTACAGTTTGTAAGATAAAGGCTTGACACCATTCAGCTTATAATTCAGCATACTAACACTAGTGTGTATTATTCTACTTATTAGCTCTTTCCAAATGAGGATAAAATAGAATTTGGAAGTTACTTCCATCATATTGAGTAACCTACCTAGAGTTCAGGATTGAACTCCATTTAAAACTCCTAGGATGGGACCTGAGAACAGAAAAACTGAGGCTGAAAAGGACACCATTTTTGTGCAGGGACCCTTTGGGACTTCAAACTTCACCACAACCCCCCAAAAAGCCAGGATCCATGAGACCCCTTCTAGGGGAAGTATTAGTTAATGGAAAAACCCAAGATATACAGACCTGCTGACTGCCACCGATACTCCCACCTGTGGTTACACAAAAGATATTCACCACCAAACTTCCCCTATTGATTGATTAACAATGGACCAATCAGATAAATTTCCAGACAGCCCTATGGTTAGCAAAGGGTTAGCAGGTGTTCTGAGGAAGTGACAAGAGGACAGTTACTATTTGAGAACAAACCCCCTACGCAACAACCCCATATCAGAAGATAACAGCTGAGCTTTACCTACCCTTTAGAAAATTGTGATATAAAATAAGCAATTTTGTACTTTGAAACTATAATCTTGTGACTGCTTTGTGGTTTTTATCTTTAAAAATCCCTTACAGTTATAGATGGGGTCCTCCTCCCTTCATCTTCTGTGTCAGACTTTGAGGCAGAGGACCCATGCTAGCCTTTAATACAATAAATGAAATCTTGCTTTTGCATTAAGAAGAGTGTGACAGGCTATTGCTAATCTATAGGAGCCTACAGTTTCAGGAGGAAGCCAGGTACTCCCCTGTTGGAGCCCACAAAGCTATACAGTAAATGTACTGCTGACAGATTCATGAAGGCAGGCTCACAAGCATACAACTTATGAAGCAACCTGTTTTTCAGTGCTGTGGGAACACTTGTCTTTTAGAAAAGTCACTGTCATACCTGTGGAAACCTTGTGAGGCAATGATTATATCTTCAAAATGGATTCATTCCAGAACACCTCAGCCGTGTAACTTCTCCCGCATGGGCAACAGCATCACCTTGGTCCATTTTCCCACATCATGAGATCTTAGAGCAAAAACATTCACTCTTTTCTAGCAGTTAAATTTACATAGAATCAATCCCACAAAATTACCTGTTAACAGACGATATAGAAATTTGTATAGAAAACAGGCACTGGGCAGGAAAGCAGCATGTCCCACCTTTGCTAACAGACAAATCTAGGCATCCCCAAACCTGGTTCTCACAAAAGAGATTGAATGAGGAGAATGGTTGAATCCAGGATTTAGGAATGTTTAGTAACTTTATCTAATGGTTTGGAATGTCAGGTATTTCCCCTTGAATGTGGGCTCTTTTGTGGTGATGTCACCTGTTCTAGAGTACAGCTTTGTCAGGTTCTACCTGCTCATTTTTTTTATTTTGATATGTATATTATCATTGTCTTTGCCTATGGAATTTTCCAAATATCTCTGTAAAAACTAGAAACCTCATAGATATTTCTTCTTTTTCTTTCTTTCCTTCTTCTTCTTCTTCTTCTTCTTCTTCTTCTTCTTCTTCTTCTTCTTCTTCTTCTTCTTTTTCTTCTTCTTCTTCTTCTTCTCACCCCTTCATTCCATTCATTTTCCTCTTGCCTGAAAAATAAAGAACATGCAGATGTAAAGTGCATGAGTTTAATTTTTTAACCTCAGATCCATGCCTGCCATTGACATTCAATTTTGAGCCTTGACGAAGTATTGAGACTGGTACTCAAGGCCCCCATACTCCCCAAAACCACTCAAAGAAGAGAAATATTTTTGCCAGACTCAAATCTGTACCGAATTAAAAAAAAAACCTTATGTTTTTACATGCCTGATTTGGTTACTGATATGGAGGGTCCTTTGTCAGCCCTATCTTGTGTATAGTATCTTTATTTCTTCTGGGTGTGATGTTTTAGTGAGACAGTCCAGGTAAAGTCTTATGATGGCTTTAATGCCACCCTACCAAGTGGATTGTTAAAAGAAATCCATTTGTATCTGTTTAGGGAGTATTAGGAATTTATTAAGACATAAAAGGAGGGAAATACACTAACAACTATAGGATTGCCTGGTAAATCTAGTTGCAGAATCCTTGAAAAGATAAGGACCAATCACATGCTGCTTTATGCTGCCTGTTTCAATTTTTACCACCCAAGAAAACATGCCCATCTGCCCTTCTTCCTTATAAAAGGTCAAATAGGCAGACAAGAAGCACCACCTCTAACAGGTCAGATACTACAAGGTCATGGGAAATACCCACTACAGTGGGTAGAGTTACACTCTCTCCTTTACAACTTACATGTCCTAGAAATTCACTCTTATGTAGTCCTCTCTAGCATTCCAGCACCAGGTTTATGCCTAAGACCTGGGTTTAATTCTCTCTTCTCTCTCATCCTTAGAGTGCTTAAAGTTGTATCATGAGTGATAAAATATCTCTTTTTGCCCTTCCTTCTCCAGTGAGACATTTAATTTGATATACTAAAGCAAACACTAAGAGTTCCTTAACTTTTGAAAAGGTGGTTTGCTATGTGAATAGCGGTTTAACTTGTGTCTAGGAGGAGAAATACCTGACTGAGTTTGCTCATCATCAGATACAATTTTGTAGGATATTTTGTGTCATGTTAGTTTGGGTAAATGTCCAGGAGTTATTGAAACAAACAAGAACTTTATACCATTTTATTAGTGTTCATAATAATTAAAATCTGGGATACTCACAGGTTACGTCTATATAAAGTAGAACAGAATAAGAAACAACTAATGTATATGGTTTAAAATAGAAAGTGGTATGGTAAGATGGCAAAAGAGCATGCCACCAAGCCTGATTACCTGTGTTCCATCCTTGAAATCTACATGGTGAAAAGAGAGGAAGGAGTGCTGTAAGTCAATAGTTCTCAATCTGTGGGTTGTGACCCCTATGGGTCAGATATCCTTCACATTCAGTATTTACATTAGGATCCATAACTATAGCAGACTTATAGTTATAATGTAGCAATGAAATAATTTTATTATTGGAGTCACTATAACATAAGGAACTTATTAAAGTTTCCACAGCATTATGAAGGATGAGAACCACTGCTGTGAGTTGTTTTCTGACTTCTAAGCCCACACCATGGTACCAATGCTCACATATATTCATACACACACATAAACAAATGGAATTTAAAAACAAAAGAAAAAAACATAAATTTATTTTGGACTTTTCTTCAACTGAAATAAAATTTAAGAGAGTTATTGTCATACACATTTATTATTCTAGCATTCAGCAAACAGAAGCAGAATTGTAGCTTTTTTTTTTTTTTTTTTAAACTAGCTAGATCTATTATAGGTAGAATCTATCTCAAAACAAATGTGAGTGGATAAATAGAAAATGAAGTTTAATTGTACAAATTCTAAATGCACTGCCAGTAATATTCCTTAAGATGTTTCAAGATTTAAAGGCATCATTTGTTATTCATAAAGTTTATATTACAAATGAAAAATGACAGAGTTAAGTATGCTCACAATTTTCTTCAGAACCTTTGTCTCGAGTAAATTCAGTTATTCTATAACTTTGAGTTCCACTCACAAGCTTATTTTTGTAACATCACCAGTAACAATGCCTTTCTAAATCCAGGGAGCAATTATGAAATGTCAAAAATGTCATAATGTATGGAATTTTTGAAATTCTTACAAACATTCTTTTATTTGGCTTTAACAGCACCATCCCTGTTGGCTTTTTTTCTACCCTCAGAAGATAAAATATTCCATGAAGAATAAAGAAACTGTGCATGATAATATATTGTGATATTGTGAAATGTACTCAAAGAGTAGTAGTCATATCATTTCATAGAAATATGTGTAATATGTCATATGTAAATAAATCATTATACTAGTCACATTATTTCATATAAATATGTATAATATGTCATATGCAAATAAATTGTTAAAAATTCTTCTTATGAGATAAAAACAATAAGACTAGAAAATCATTACTGTATTTGTTAATTTGTTGTTGCTATGATAAAATTCCATAAACATAAGTAACTTAAAGAAGAAAATTTATTTTATCTTCCATTTCAAGAGGGAGAGCATTGGCAGATTTTTCTATTCCTGTCTGGTCCCACAGCCATTCAACCACAAAGAAACACTCAGATGTCTACATTAATTATAAACTGGTTGGCCTGTTAGCTCAGGCTTCCTATTAACTATTACATCTTACATTAACCCATAATTCTTGCCTATGTTATTCACATGGCTTGGTACCTTTTACCAGGGAGGCATTCTCATCTTGTGTCCTCTGAGTTCTCTGCATTTGTGTGATGACTGCAGAATGAGCTTTTCCTCTTCCCAAAATTCTCCTATTCTGGTCACTCTGCCTATACTTCCTGCCTGGTTGCCTGCCTATACTTCCTACCTGGCTACTGGCCAATCAATATGTGATTAAACCAATACAAACAACAAATCTTTACAGGGTACAAGACCATTGTCCCACAGTACCTTCCCTTATTTTATTATTTTTTTTTTTTTGGTTTTTCAAGACAGGGTTTCTCTGTAGCTTTGGAGCCTGTCCTGGAACTAGCTCTTGTAGACCAGGCTGGTCTCGAACTCACAGAGATTCGCTTGCCTCTGCCTCCCGAGTGCTGGGATTAAAGGTGTGAGCCACCACCGCCCGGCACCTTCGCTTTTTCAAAGCAAGAACTCTGAATCTATTCTCCTATGTTTAGCTTGTTTTCTGACCATTATCCATAACAACTTGTAGCCAACACTCTAAACAAAGACAAACATCCATAATCCAATTTTTATGAATGTGGGCATAGTTTACTTCCAGATGACTGGGAGTGCTGATAATATTATGGGGACATAAAGAAAATTTAGGATTATGATCAAGACTGATTGGAATATTCTCTGAGGCTTGATCATCTCAGACAGCAGTCTTGAGACTCTTCTTGACGTAGAACTCAGAGGAAACTCCAACAGAGGTCCCCTAAAATGTTGGATCATCTGGCCCATCCACTTCTATCGAAGATTTTTCAGAGGCTTTTGCTTGATCCAACCTGATTCTTCTTAACCTCAGATTGAATCTATAGCCTTCATTTCCTGTAGAAACAAAAGCAAATTCTCTTCTCCGAAGTAACATATCTTTTGACATATATTTTGAAGTCAAGGGACTTTCAAAATATATGTTGGATTAATCCAGCAGCATTTATAATCAAATGTCTTTTAGCAGCTTTTGCTCCTTTCTCAGTCATCAAACAATTCAAAGTCAATACCATAACATACAGTCTCCAGATTCTCTGTGTATTTTCCATCTTTACATGGTTTTATTTTAAACACTATTTCCCTTATTTTTACTTTTAAATTTGGTTTTTTGAGACAGAGTTGTTCTGTGTATCTTTGGCTGTCCTGGAACTCACTCTGTAGACCAGTATGTCCTTGAACTCATAGAGATCCCCCTGCCTCTGCCTCCCAAGGGCTGGGATTAAAGGTGTGTGGCACCACACTTAACTACTCTTTCTCTCTCTTCCTCTTTTTAAGGACTTCATCTTTTTTTCTTTTCTTTCCTAATCCTGCACATATTTTTAAACATAATGTAAACTGTTTAGAGGTTTTTTTTTTCATCTGAATCTATCTTTACTGTATATCTTTCTTTTTCTGACCACACGAGTCTTTAATTTGCTAAGGGCTAAGGCTAGGATTAAAGCTGTGGCTTTGACAGCTGGATCTACCTCATTCCTTAGTTTTATGAGAGTTTAACTTCATGGCAAAATTATATGTGGGGACCATGTTTAATGCCACAACTCTATTGAGTTTCATAGTCCCTGCGTCCACCAAGAAGCATGCTGTTGGCTATTTGTAAACACCATTTAAGTGTTTGGTAGCAGAGTCTCTTCAAAGAGCTGTAAGATTTTTGCAATTAAAGCTCAGTCAGGAAGCCTCTCTTAAATGAGACACATTTGCATCTAGCAAACAGAGCCCACTTAAAAATGCTGCTACCAAAAAGCCATGCTTAAATCTGCTCTGTTGTATCTAGAATTACTTCCCATGCTCTCTCAGGTTTTATGTGGATATCCTGCCCCACATTGGACACCATTTGTTGACAGAGATTTCTGTCCCTCCTGGTCCCACAGCCATTCATTCACAAAGAAACACACAGACATCTACATTAATTATAAACTCGTTGGTCTATTTGCTCAGGCTTCTTATTAACTTTACATCTTACATTAACCTATAATTTTTGTCTGTGTTAGCTGCATGGCTTGGTACGTTTTATCAGTGAGGCATTCTCATATTTTATCCTTTGCATCTTGGTGATGACTGCAGACTGAGCCTTTCCTCTTCCTAGAATTCTCCCATTCTAGTTATCCCACCTATACTTCCTGCCTGTTTGCCCTGCCTATACTTCTTGCATGGCTACTGGCCAATCAATGTTTGATTAAACCAATACAAATGACAAATCTTTACAGGGTACAAGACCACTGTCCAAACAGCAGGAAAGTCCATAATGGCAAAATAGCATATTGTCAGAAGCAGAAATTTTAGAGATCACATCTTCAAGCAAAAAACACTAAGCAGAGAGAGCGAACTGGAAGTATGGCAAAGCTAATAGACATCAAACCTTCCCCCAGAGAAGTACTTTATCCAGCAAGGTACCAAGTCCTAAAAATTTCATGACCTCCAAAACATTGCTACTACTCAGTGACCAAGAAAGGACTCATACACATGAGCCTACGGGGGGGGGGGATGTTTATCATTCAAATAACCAGTTATTTCCCATTATTAGATTAGTGTTAGTGCTTAAAAAATAAAATTAAATACTAGTTATTCAAGTGATATATTCATCACATAAATTTATGCTAAGCATGTTCATAATAGTATGATCTTCATAGTCATGTTATTGACCTTGAGAAAATTAAATTACACTCTTTTGTTTTAAAATTTTTATTCATTTAACATATCAGATAGAGTTCCCATTCCTTCCCTACCACCTGCCCCACACCTACCCTCCATCCTGCCATTATACTCAGAAGGATAAAGAAAGCTATGGAATTTATTACACAGGAATAGAATACTATATAAAGAAATGTAAGAAACAGAACTTTAAAGTTAAAACTACATGGCTGAAATAATACCAATAGACTACAAAACAGTCACTCCTTAAGTACAGATTGTTTTAGGAAATACAGGCATACCAATAAGACTTTGTAGTCTCATAAATTCATTATTGTGGATACAAGTTGAAAATATAAAGAAAATGAAATAAGAAATCACAGTGAGATTAGTAATTAGAATTATTAAATGATTACATAAGAAATAGAATAGAAGAGGACATATGGAACAGGGAATGGTAGGTACATACATATGCCAAGATAAAGGTGGGTCAATGGTGGGGAGCACACCTTAATATTGAGGGCTTGGATGAGAATATCCTTGGCCTTCTATCTAAACTCTGATCTTCCGCACCAGCAAGACTAATTTGGACTTCTTTATTCCTCTTCCCATTGTGACCACATTAAATTAATCCCCTTTCTCTTCTTTCTGCTTTTATTACTTTTGATTTTATGTATGTGGGGCTTTTTTACCTGCATATGTGTCTGTGTACCACATGAGTACCTAATGCCCACAGAGGCCAGAAGAGGATGTTAGACCCCTGAAACTGGAGTTACAGACAATTTTGTGTTGCCATGTGTGTGCTCCAAATCAAATCCAAGTCCCCTAGAAGGACAATCACTTCTCTTACTCCTAGTCATCTCTCCAGATTGTGTTTTCCATTTTTTTAAACTGAGGAATGCAAATTGTTACAATTCTCCTTTTTTTCAAAGAAAATAAATTTTTCACTCAATCTATTCTGATTATGGTTTCCCCTCTCCTAACTTCTCTTGAGACTCTTCCCACCTCCCCTTCCATACAGATACACAACTTTTCTGTTAGAAGATAAACATGCATCTAATTAATATTAATAAAATAAAACAAGATTAAAAACAAACAAATAAAAAAGAGGACAAAAATAAAAGGAAAAAAAGAGTCAAAGACAAAGCACAAGGAGTAATTTCAGTTTGGCTTTTTAATTGCTTTATTAAGGATACGTGTCCAGACAAGCCATGACATCCAAGTTTAATGACAAACACAGACATTCCAGAAATTCTTAACAAACTAACTCAAAATGAGGAAATTACAATTTCAAGATGCTAGTAAACTTATAGAGGTGTCATTTATACTCACTAAGATAATAAAAGGAGACAAATTAATACTACAAAGAAGTAAAAAGAGACTTATTCAATATGGCCATCATGGGAAAAGGGCCAGAGAGGTCCAGCTACTGCACTAAGTTCACAGGGGTTCTGAAGTGAAATAAAATTTAAGGACTAAGGATATATACATGTAAACAATCAAGTTGAAGGTGTGCTCCTGTTCACCACTGACCATCACTCAGCATGTAAGATGATTTGACAAGTTTTTAGAACTGTATGAAATCTCTTTCTGGAGATGTTTTCTTCTACCACTATAAAACTCTATGAAAAATTCCCATTTCTTTGTGGTTCATTGTTTCAATAACCAGATAAATTTAGAGATCTAGTTTGTTTTTAGTATACCTTCATTTCTGCTAGGTCAATTAAAGCAACAGTAAAAGTCAAAACAAAATGTCTTCTCCATAAATTTATATTATTATAATAATAATTGCTGATGACAGTGATATAGATGTGATTTTTAGGAAAAAAATGGATTCAAAATAAGGATTATATGGTGCAGGAGACTTGTCTGTATTCTGTCAATCATGTTGTAAATAAATGCTGATTGGCCAGGTAGGAAGTACAGGCAGGTCAACCAGACAGGAAGTAGAGGCAGGGTGAGGAGAAAGTCTGGGAAGCAGGAAGCTTCCCTGGCATTCCTGAGCAGATCTCCAAGGAAGCAGCATGTGTCCCTGTCCCAGCTGAGAAAAGGTACCGGCCATGTGCCTGGCTTGGATGGGAACAATAGGGTAATATAACTTATGGGAGCTAGTAAGAAGCCTGAGATAATGGGCCAATCAGTTAATAACCTAATGTAGACTCTGTGTGATTTTCTTTAGGGCTTGCTGGATGTGGGGTACTGGGCAAGACAGTAACCCCAACAAGCCTGCCCTCATGTTACAATTATAAATATATATACAATGTACATGGAATTTTTTGTTCTACCCAGTCATGTAGCCATCTAGTACCAAATAAAAACAAAGAGGTTTATATTAATTTTAAACTCTTTGGCCTATTTCTCAGGTGTATTACCAACTAGCTCTTACAACATAATCTAACCCATAACGTTTATCTATGTTTATCCACGTGGTTTGGTACCTTTTTTTCAGTTCAGTAAGGCATTCTCATCTTGCTTTCTCTGCATCTGACTTGCTAATGTGTCTCTGCCTTTCCTCTTCCAAGAATTCTCCTAGTCTGGTCACCCCACCTATACATCCTGCCTGGCTACTGGCTAGCCAGCATTTTATTAAACTAATATGAGTGATGAATATTTACAGCACACAATGATCTCAACAAGGATGTGAAAAGCATGTGAATTCATTCAAAGAGGATACAATAATTATCTGAATTAATTCTCACATAATATCAACAACTGCTCAATGAAATAGGATAGCCAACCGAGGAAATAAAAATGAAGTTTGTAATACTGAGATTAATGTACCAGTGTGAAAATAAAAGAACAAATACAGGGATCTTGAGAAATAGATTTTCCTTTAATCAGAGCAGTAAAGGACACATCTTTTTAAGGAACTAGAGACTGTACACAGGGGTTTGTGGTCTTATAGGGCAGATAAAGGAAATTTTTGTTGTGGAAGATTTCATCTGCTGGTGAGTTCCCCTGTAGTCTCAAATTGGTAAATAGCAGAAGAGGTTGTTATGCTGATCCTCCCTTATCAGAAGCTTCCTGGATCCTAACAGCCCAGCGTTATCAGTCAAGTCAATTCTCCTGTCAGGAGTTTCTTAGCCTACCTGAGGATTTTAGTTAATTAATACATCAGAGTTCATCAAAGAGATATAATACACCACAAAAACACCAAACTGGGACAAATGACTGGGGAGATCTTGGGAGAGTGGGAGGGTGGAGATGGAGGAAGGGTGTATATTGGAGAAGGGAATAAGATATTTACGTTAAGGAAATCACTTTAGGATTTGCAAGTGACTTGTCTCTAGAGGGGATCCCTTGTGTCCATAGGGATATCCCCACCTAGGTACTTAGGCAGCAGAGGAGAGGGTGCCTGAACTGGCCTTGTCACATAGGTACATTGATGAATATCTTGATCATCACCATAGAAATTTCACCTGATAGATGGAGATAGAGCCAGAGACCCACATTCACATCAGAGCAAGGGATTGAGCTACCAAGGTCCAGTGGAAGAGCAGAAGGAGGGAGAAGATGAGCAAGGAAGTCAGGACCGTGAGGGACTGGCCCACTAACTGAGACAGTGTGCTTGATCTACTGCGAGCTCATCAAATCCAGCTGGACCAGGACTGAAGGAGCATATCACCAAACTGGACTCTCTGAATGTGGCTGCCAATAGGGACTGACTGATAAGCCATTGATAATGGCACAGGGACCTATCTCTTCTGCATGTATTGGCCTTTTGGGAACCTATTGTATATGGATGCACACCTTCTTAGGTTGAGACAGAGGGGAGGGCCTTGGGCTTTCCACAGGGCAGGGTATCCTGCTCCATCTCAAGGAAGCAGGGGGAGGGCGCTGGGGTAGTGGGGGAGCGGGAGGGCTTGGGACAAGGAGAGTAAATGTAAATTTTTCTTTTAACAATAAAAAAATTATGGAGAAAAAAACACCAAACTGAAATGATATTGGAAATGAAAATAAAGCAATAAGTCAAATAAAAATTTCATTGAAAAACCTCACCAATAGAAACAAGTCTATGAAGTACAGAATATCAGGGCTTAAGGATAATGTAGAGGAATTAGATCATTTAATTACAGTCAATGACAACTTTTAAAAGTATATGAATAGGACATAAAAAAATTTGGGGGGCTCTATGAAAAGACCAGATTAGCAAATTGTAAGCAAAGAAGAAGAATCCCAAAGGTAGATATTACTGAACCCACTAGAGAAGACCATTCAAATACAGTTTATAGTCAATCATAAGTCTGCATTTTAGCCAGCTGAGATGACACTGAGGTATTTGAGACTTGAGTGTAGCACTGAGTATTTACAGCAAGGAATGCTAATGGCAAAAACTATATGCTGTTATCTCTCTCCAGCTGCATGGGAACGTTTTCCAGAAGCAAGCAGTTTAAAAGAAGCTAAGGTAAGTAGTTAGTTGGGGAGGTTGTGCACAAGCAGGCAGTTTAACAAAAGCCAAGATAAGTTATCTGGGGCAGCTTGACTTTGGTTCATAGAACAGATTTGTGCAATTTTTCACAGGGATTTCTATCAAGGAGTTGAAATTCCAGTCAAACCCAAAATGGCCTTAGCCAGAATAAAAGATGGAGAAACTTCTGTACTCTCTTGTCCTGTTATACAAAGGCACAATAGATAAAATTTTCAATAAAATCATATAAAATAATTTCTCAAACCTAGAGAAAGAGACACCCATTCTGGTAGAGGAGACATGCAGACCAAAAAATAGACAGGACAGAAAAGGAAATATTACACATCAGACTATATTTAAAACACTAAATATACATAATTAACAAAGGCTTTTGAAAGTTGCCAGAATTAGAAGGCAAGCTTATCAGAATAAATCTCAATAGAAATTTAAAAGATAGTAAAGCATGGAGCAATGTAGTTCCAATTATTTTTATTCAAGGAAAAATGTCTTGAAGAAACAGAAAATATCCCACTCTTTAATGTTTTCAGGTCCTAATAATGTATTCTGCAAGATAATCACAGGGCACAAGTCAGGTGTTTCTTTAAGGAAACTAATTTGTAGATGGCCTTCAAGAAGGTATAATTTTAATTGTCTTTGGCAAAATAAATGTCACTTACTTTGATCAATTAATGATGATGGCTTAATAATTATCATTCTAACAGACATTTACTTCAAAAGGTGATTTGCAGTAGAGAAAAGTTGATATTGATGCCCTTTCTCCTTAGGCAGACAACAGTAATTTGCTATAAAGCAAAAGGTTTCAATGCTGAAAACAAAATTACATTCCTGTTTGCCATGCTTTTAACAATGTAATAGAAATATATTATTGATTTTAAGTATTTTAAAAATATTATAAAAGTCTAATAAGATGTTACTATCATAATGTTATCTAATTTTTGTTGAATAAATTGCTTTATGGATCAGATGTAGTTAGAATTAGTGATCTATTAGCTATGTAATCATTTACTCCAACCAAAAAGGAGGAGAAATGGCACAAGAAATGGTAGTAATTAAGCAACTTGTGTGGTGGTGGTGGTGGTTAGTGTGTGTGTGTGTGTGTGTGTGCGTGTGTGTGTGTGTGTATGTGTGGTGTATTTCCAATAACATTTTATGTATTATAAAACTAATACAAAATACTTAAGTAAAACCTGTAATCACAGTACAAAGGAATAAGAGACAAGAGTTGAAAGCTATCCTCTACTACATAGAAAGTTCAAGACCAGTTTGGGTACATGATAATTTGTTTCAAAATGCCAAGGAAGTGAAAGTAAAACATAAAATCTGAATAATTGTTTGCATTTATTTAAGAGTACATTCAGAGGAGATCAGAGTATTAGGTAAGTAAATAATAGATGCAAATCAATATTTATTTGGATGACGTACATTATGTCCATTTACATGTATTCATTATATTTCAAATTTTGACAGTTTTCAAATAAACTTTTAATTTAGAACAGTTTAAAGTTACAAAGACTGTACAGACTTTCTATATATCCTATATGCACTTTATTCTGTTAACATCTTACACTACTGTAGTATATTTGTAACATAAAATCAATCAACATTTTCAGCTATTATTCTCTATGTAGTCATCTCTATATTGATTAAACTAAACACAAAAGCATATATATGACTCTTAAGTTTTTCCTGTTACCATATTCTCATCACTATAATTATCCAACTATAATTGCTATTTTGTAATTTTGTTCAGCAGTGGGGTAAAATCGGCCTCTCAACAATGAACACTTATTTATTTTTTATTATTTTATTTTATTATTATTATTATTACAAGAAAAATTTACATTTACTCCCCTTGTTCCCGGCCCTCCCGCTCCCACCCTACCCCACCGCCATCCCCCTGCTT
>JAQHUG010000259.1:496070-516022 GCA_028555095.1 Dicrostonyx torquatus | reverse complement strand
TAGTATTCTAATGTGTATATATTTCACACTTTCTGGATCCATTTTTCCATTGATGGGCACCTAGATTGTTTCCAGGTTCTGGGTATTACAAATAATGCTGCTATAAACATAGTAGCACAAATGCTTTTGTAGTATGGTTGAGCATCTCTTGGGTATATTCCCAAGAGTAGTATTGCTTTGTCCTGAGGTAGGTTGATTCCCAGTTTCAGTAGACAACTCTTGCAAAGGATCTAGTTTGGTTCCCAGTACGCACATGTTGTCTCAAAACAATATGCAACTCCTTTCCCGGTGATCCTATAGTCATACATGTGGTACACATAAATGTATAAAGACAAACATGTTCATTGTTTGTTTATTTTATATGTATGTGCATGTGACTGCATAAGTTTATGTGTACCATATGTATTCACAAGCATAAGGAAGCCAAGAAAAGGATAATATGAACATGGAACTGGTGTGATAGGCAGTTCTGATCTTCCATGTGGATACTGCAAACTGAACCTCTCCTCTCCAGAAACAGCCAGTTATTTAACCCCCAAGCCATTTCTCTGATAGCCTGCATTCTCTTTTATAAAGAAAATTTCATGTGATCGTATTTTCTTTTCTTGTAACATATAAATTAATTATATCTCTGAAACAAAGCAAACAGTGTGAACTAGAGACTCAGCAAATAAGACTAATGCATTCTTCAAGAAGACTAGAGTTCAGCTCACAGCACCCATGCTGGATAACATAAAGTTACATGTAACTCAAGCTCCAGAGTGTCTTATGCCCTCTTTTCACCCCTGTAAGTACCTGGTCACATGTGGTATAATCTCTAAAAACCTATATAGAAAGATAAATCAAAATAAATATTAAATAGTAGTTTTATTTGAATTTACAACATACATTTTAACAAATATCAATGTACCCTCAAATAATAGTATAGCACATCATATGCAATGCAGGAAACACAACTGAGTACATACTTTCCTCCTTTTTGGCCTTATCACCTTGACACACTTCAATAAAGAATTTTATTTTGCCTTCATTTTTGTCTTCACCATACAATGCTCTTTGTTTTATATGTAGGTTTCAGTTCTGACCTATATGGCTTTTATTCTCCCTAGAGAATATTTCTTAACATTTCTTGGATGTAAGTTCTGCTGAATTTTAGTAATTTTTTTCCCTTTATGGCTAGCTAAAATGCTATTGGTTATATAGACCTGATTTTCTTAATTAACTCTTCAGTTGATAAGTATATAGGCTGATTTCATATGTTGGGTATTATGAATTATGGTGGGAAATTGTAAATATACAGATATCTCTCTTGTATGGTAATTTTAATTTTTCAAGTATGTTAATTAGAACTCCTGAAAAGAAGTTGTATCTGATGAAACTGATTGACTGTGGGGATTGTACTAATATCCAATAAGTAAGAGATAAAATCTTTGGAATTTATTAACCTAGGAAATCCACTTGTATTAGTTAGGTAGTTTTATTGCTGTGAAGTTTATGATGAAAGTCACTCAATAATACCATACCAGTTCAGAATTATGAATAATAAAAGGGTTATTTATTTAAGGGGAAAACTTACAGATCACTGTCCTAGATAACAGTCCTCTGGATGAACAGGAACAGAATCTAGCAACTGGAAGCAGGAGCAGGAAGCAAGAGAGCAGGAAAATGGTTATCACTGCTTTTACAGTATAAGAGAACATGCCCATGTGGGCTGGTATCTTAAAAGATATTGGCTGAATGAGCAGAATGTGCTCCGACAGCATGAAGAGGAATCATGAAAATAGCAACTCGTATAAATAAAAACATTTAATTAGGGTGACTTCCTTATAGTTTCAAAAGTTCAGTCCATTATTATCACAATGGGGAGTATAGCAACATGCAGAAAGATATGTTGCTAGAGCTGAGAATCTAACATCTTGACTCAGAGCCAACAGAAAGATGATTCATTCACTGGGTAGTATGCTGAGTGTATGAAATTTCAAAGTCCACCCCCACCATGACAAATGTCCCCCCAAAAGGCCAAACTTTCCAATAGTGCCACTTCCATTGGAGCCATTTTCTTTCAAACTACCATATTTCAATCCGTGAGCCCTAAAATCTTTTAACAACATCATAGTAGAAAACGAATTTAGTCCAACTTCAAAAGTCCCCAAAGTCTATACAGTCTTTAACTTTCTCAGCCCCCCCCCCAAGATGATGCCCACAAGAAACAGGAAGCAGTCTGGAGAATTCACTGCCCCAATTCCTTTAACCTGTGGTGCCTAACCTCCTGCATTCTTATTATAAAAAGATATGGGAATGTAATGATCAGCCCTGTCCCTTTAAGAAACAAGCCATGCGCACTCCCTCCCCCATCTGCCGAGGCAAGCTGATCTTAAGCTTCCCAGACCTAAAAAATTTTATTCAGGAATTGATGGCTTGCATCTCAAGCATTGAAACAAATAAAATTTCTGGTTGTCCTTTGTATCATGTTAAAGCAGGTTTTTGCATTCTCCCCCCCCTTTTCATTGGGGTATAAAAGTGTATGAAAAATATATGTGGATTAGCTCAGTATGTAGGAGGCACTGAGTTGCCCCCTCATTACTATTTTGTGTCTTTGTGTTTTTTTTCTTATCTGTGTTCCTCCTACCTAACATTTTTAATCCTCACACCCATACCCTGGGACATATGAAGCCACTATGGTTGGACTGCAACATATAACAGCCCAATTTGGTGCAGCTCATGATAGGCAGTATCATGAGCATGTAAAACTTCAAAGGCCACCACTATAATGACACACTTATTCCAAAAAGGCCACACTTCCTAAAAGTGTTAGTCCCTTTGAGAGCTGGATTGTTTCATTGTTGTTTGTTTTTGTTTTGCATTGTCAACTGTATCTACAGAAGTAATAAATCGAATCACATATTAGTACTGTTTTTACTTTGTGAGGAAACTCTATACTGATTTTTATAGTTGTTGCTATAATTTACAGTCCCACAAATAGTGTGTTTCTTTACTCCCTCATCCTCACCAGCATTTATTCTTATTTATTTTCTTGCAGATAGTCATTCTGCCTACATTGAGATGATGCCCCATCCCTTAAGGATAAAGATGATAAGAATTTTAAATGTATGTACTGACCATTTGTGTTTCCTCTGAAAACTATCTTTTGAATTCATTTTTGCCATTTTTCCCAATTTTTAATTCTTTTGGAATTTAATCATTGAGTATTAAACTCAGGAAAAACTCTTCCATATCTAGGAGCAGTCATGCCTTTTCCTTTCTTTTTATTTCATTTTTTCATCCATTAATTTTTCAAGTCCTTTATGAGTTTTGGATATTAATCCACTATCAAGTGAATAGATGACATTTTTAATTTTGTAGCTTATAGCTTTCCTATGCTAATTAATGTCTTCAAATTAAAACATTTTTATTTGACACAATACTATTTGTGAATCTTCATTACTGACTCTTTTTTCACCATTCTATGGTTTAATACTACATCTAGTATAGTGTCCTTTTTGATTTTCTTCTTTTTTGTGTGTGTGGTAGACTGTTCTTTAAATTATGCTTATGTTCCTTACCTAACTGAATCTGGGTTTTATGAGCAATTAATTTTGCAATGTTCTCTCCCAGGATTTTATAAATTCACTATATGTTTATTTTTTCTATATCTGATATTATAATTATGTATGTTACTTCTTTTGAAACAGTCCCATATGTCTTGAACATTCTTTTTTGCTCCCTTCCTGTCAGTCTTTCTGCTCTCATATTTCAGTTTAAAAGTTTCTATTTATATATTCTTAAGTTCAATATCTCTTTGCTTAGTCATATCGAGCATACTATTGAGTACATGAAAGAGAGTCTCAATTTCTATGATAGTGTGTTTTGATTTCTCACAGTTCCTTTCAAATTTATGTTAGCATTACCATTGGACTCTGTGTATACTACTCATTCCTTTTACATGGTACCAACTTTTTCCATGTTCCTTCAAATTAAAACAGCTATTTAAAGTTTTTCTTCATTATTTCAATGTCAGTGTCCCATATAAGCCTGATTCTGAGCACTACTCTATCTTTTCTGACTGTATTTTATACTTATTGAGATCCAGTCATGATATAATAGGTAAAAGGAACTGACAAGAATAAGCTCAGTAGGATGTTTTATACTAGTCAGGTAGAATTGGATTGCTTCTTTTATTTTATCTCCACATGCTAAAAACTTCGAATTTCTCTTATGTCACCCTCCCCCACCATTTAGACTACCATAAGGGCTATTCAGAGAGAATCTACATCTTCAAGTTTCTTCAACTGCAATCCATTGTTAGTATATTGAAGTCCTGCTGGCAGGATCCAGAGAGAGGAAGTGTTTTATAATCTTATCACAATTCAAAGACTTTTAATAAATCCTTGTCCTTGGGCTATTCAAAATGTTTTCAGTTATCTCCACTTAGGGATCATAGAGGAACTAGGTGAGTGTGTGTGGGGTAGGGAGATGTACTTCTTCCACCTAGAGTAAGACTATTCCCTGCTGAGTGGAACTTTATTACAGAGAACACACTGGACACATTTCTCCATATTAATCTCTCTCTGTCCCTAGGAAAGGAAAAAAGCCACAGCAGGATCTTTTTTAAACACTTCAGCATGAGAAATTGTAAATTTCCTAAAGGCAAAGTGTATTAAAATATTGAACCAGGGAAGTTTTACATTCATTTCTATGCTACTCCACAGCTGTAGTTATGAAAGTCATCATTAGTTTATTCTTACTGTTTTTCTCTGGGTTACTACTTCTTTGAAAGATTTACAAAAATCATTAATTTTGAGAAAAGTTCTTGATTTTCTGCTTTGTTCAGCCTTTCTATAAGATGAGAATGTTTTTCTCCAAGCTTTTTATGTCATGATAGCAATTCCCTAAGGCAGAGATTATGGAAAATGGAGGTTTTCACATTATTTTAAAAACTTTAATTTTGTGTATCATAAGTTACAATCAATTCTAAATATATCTATTATTCCACACTAATATATGTGTACACTAAAATGAATGTTTGTATATCCCCATAATTTAGATTTAGCTCTAAAATAGAACTTTTTCAAATATTGTTTTCTACTTGATAATGACTACTGCAATTGTTTATTCATTTCAGAAAGAAGCTAGTCTAAATACTGGTTACATTAATAAATATGTACATTTCTACTACCAGTCTTTTTAAACTGTATTATGAATTATGGTATCCTGTCATGATGATTATTGGGGTAGTTCTGTAATCTCAGAAATCCTAGACACAATTTCTTTTCTTTGGTAGAAATTCACCAGTGAATTGCCACAATTAATTATAGTTATATAGTAAACAGAGGTAAGATATGATAGAATGCTTTAGTCAGAAGGCACTGCTCCTACAAATGGTTTTGTTGGTTCAGGCCAGAGTAATAATTCCTGACTGAAGCTGTCAATCCAAGGAAAGTGAGACTTCAGTACTAGAACTGCCTATGTTTGCAAATAATACCCTCAGCTCATCCAAATAAAGGGTTACAGCCAGCTTTTCTCCATCACAGTCACTTACCTTCTCAGAGAGCAACATTTTCTGCCTTTCCCTGCTTGAAATAAATGGTCCAGTCTATTGAGGTCAGATTCCTTTTTATGCCTTTTTTCATTTTACACTGCCTTAAAAATCTAACAAGTTATATTATTTAAAATATTATTCTACAGAGTGTGAAAAATGAATATATACACATGCCATATACATGTAGTATATTATTTGATTATTGGATGTGCAAAGAAATTGTGTAGATATTGAGATCATATCAAACATTAACAAGATTAATTTCAGTTCATAATAATTGGAAAGTATAAACTAATCACATTTGGTAAAAACAGTCAATTGAGTCATTCAATATGCCACAATATTAAGAATGTGACTTCTTAAGTACAAAGATCTTAATAAAGAAAAAAAACCAAGAAGTTCTAGCCAACATTATCAGATATTCTGAACCTTCCTCAGTCCACTCACTGCCTTTTGAAGGATCTTATAAAAGCTGAAATAAAGTCTTTTTGCATTCTGCAATATTTAAATGTATCTATGATAATCCAATGTAATGAGAACTATCAAAATACAATTCAGTAAAACTATAAAGGGAAATATGTCAGATGTTGGAAAGATATTTTCCCAATGTTTTGGAGAAAAGTTTCCAAGCATCTTCACATTTTATTGTGTACCATATCTCTCTTTTCATTCCACTTTGCTCAATATATCAGGCAAATTTGTGATTGAAGATAGCCATTTGTAAAATTCACCATCTTAACAGTCAGCTAAGTAGAAATAAAAGGCTTCTGTTGCTCACCTATCTTAAGCAGAGAGTTCTGAACTCTTTTAAAACATTTTTAGTAGGTAATGTTCAAGTTAGTTGAGTCTCAGCAGAAGATATTTCTGCCTCTTGAAGAAAAAAACTCAACACTTTAGCAGAAGAAAATTTTATTTTGTTTTAATCAAGTAACCACAATAAAGTTGATTAATGCTGTTATTTCAAAAGCTAAGGCCATACAACAAGAATCTAGCCCAATTTTTAACAAAAGATCTTGCATAAATGTCTATTGTAGCATGATTCTAACTAGACTTATTAAATAAAAAAAAACAGAGTAAGATATTAGGGGGTAAAAGCTGAAAGATCAGAGAAGCGGAGCAGCCAGCCATTAGATATTTTTTTTTTTACATTTCACAATGCTCAGATCAAATATTCAAGATCCTGTCTCTGTGGATGCTAAGACTGAATGTTGTCTCTATAAAACCTCAGAGTGTATCCTGGGTTCCTGTCTCCTCCCACCTTATATTCCTTTCTCTGCAGCCATATCATTTCCTGTCTCTGTGATGATATCTTGTTGGCACAAATAAAGCTTGACTGAAGATCAGAGGGTAGAGCTAACCACTAGCTGCCCATGGAGATTTGGAGGTATGTACAGAAAAACAGGAAGTGATGTGGTTTGGCTGGGTGGAGAGAGGAAATGATAAGGCAGAAGGAAACAAGAACTCAGTCTCATTTTGGCTGGAAAGTGGAAAGGTGGCTGTGGTTTGGCTCTTTTGTCTCTCTGAACTCTCAGCATTTTCCACTATATCTGACTCCAGACTTTTTAGTTTTAAGACTCACTAGAACTCATGCAATATATTGTTGCCTAACTTAAAGGCAGGAATTCATGAGAAAGCCATTTGGCTTGTGGCTTTGTAGTCACCAGCAAAGGCCAGAGATGCATGTGGGGATCCTGTAATGATTGCAGCCACATAAGGCTGATACTTCTAGGTTCTAGAGCCATACACATGCAGGCAAGCCCTCTGGCAGAAGTGCCTGAATGTTAAAGGGCCTTGCATGACCCATGTGCCCACATGTGTGGTTATATCCACTATGACTCAGCTAAGCCCTTGCACACATACGTGGTTACACCCACTATGAATCAGCTAAGCCCTTTCACGCATGTGTGAGCCTGTGATCTGCATCATCTGCTTATGATGTAGTCATGTCAAAACCCTGTGTACATGCACTAGTCAGCTTTTAAAAAGTTGGACATTCCATCTATCTTTCTTTCTGCACAATGATTCCACAGACCTGTACAAGCCCCCATGTGATAAACTCCTAAGTGGGTTTGTTGCATGTTCTATATTTCCTTCTCACTTGCACCAGGTAAATTCATTGGTGCAGTGAGACTCAGGAGGCTCTCCCACCCTGAGCTCCTCTCCCAGGTTCAGGATCTGAAACCAGGTATTTTTTCCATAACAACCACATATTCCATATGCCTAAGTGCGATTTCTCTGCACAACACCAACTTTAATTGATGAGTTTCTCCCATTCTGGTCAGCTTGACCATTTCTCCAAACCTAAGGAATTGACCTTGAGCTCCAGGAATCTTCTGGTGTTCCTAGAAATGAGGGGAATGCCCCCATCCTTGGTCTTTAAGGCTACAGTTGAGTCCTTCACTGACAGTCATCTCTGGATTGCTTCCCAGCTAAAATTGTCTAGATGGCTTGGGGCTGGTCCTCCCATGACTGGGGGCCCAGGATCCCTCAGGTTCTTCTTTTCTCTTTCTTTTTCTCTTTTCTTTTCTTTTTTCACTTGCTATGAAAGGATGCTCAGAGTGGCCTCTGCTCTCTCTGGCTTCTGAGCCACCCATACCAGATCCATTCAGGCTGTAACACCCCATTCAGGGACATAAGACACTCTCCTATGGATCCTATAGTACTCACACTGCCAATTCACACCCCACCTATATTGGAAGGTGTCTAGTTGTAGGCCTTGTGATGTTGCTGTTTTTCATGGGTTTTCATGGTTTTATCTATGGGTAGCAAGCCGTCCAAGCCCATCAATCCAGCCTCCCCCCCCCCGGGATGCCTTTTAGAGGCCTTGAAACCCCAGGCCTTAATGCCCTACTTACAGATTCTTATACTTGTTCATCTTTGTTCAAATAATGGCCTCATTACAATTTAGATGGCCATCTAAAGTGGCTTCCTAATGGCACCTTTGATTCCAATATTGTACAGGAGCTTTCTAACTACTGCCAGTGTACAGGCAAATGGAAAGAGTTTCCTTACATCCAAGCTTTTTACTATCTAAGTTCTAAGCCTAAGCCTTCTGTCCATGCAAATTGTTTGCCTGCTCACATGTTCCCGGCTTTGCCATCTGTACTGTAAGAACCCTCCACTTCTTCTCTGGACCCAGCTAATGAACCCCCAACTTTTCAACCTCAGTGAGCAGCTACCCCATTCCTATAGTCCCTACCCCTGTTCTTTCAGCTTCTACCACAGTTTCTTCAACCCCAGTCCCTACCCCTGTTCCTTCAGTTTCTACTGCTGTTCCTTCAGTCCCAGTCCCTTCCCCTGTTCCTTCAGCTCCTACCTTCCTCTGCTCAATCTTCAGCTCTCTCCCCACCACTAACTACTCCAGCAGCCCCGCTGAATAATTCTTCTTCTATGGTGCCTGGCCAAAGCAGTCGCCCAGCTCTGGCACCCACTTTTACCCTCCTCTCACATGCTCATGTTCTGCTATGGAATTCAACACTAACCAAGCCAAGCCCGCTGCAGTTCTCCCATTGTGAGAGGTGGCTGGCATAGATGGATTGATTAGGGTACACACTCCTTTCTCACTCTTAGAACTCTCCCATATAGAACAAAAACTGGGGTCCTATATATCTAATTCTACCACTTTTATGAAACAATTCCAATATATTACCCAGTCATAATCTCAATTTTCATGATATCAATATCATCACATTTAATAACCTAGTTCCTGAAGAGCACAGGCAAGTTTAGGATCAGGCCAGAATACATGTTGATGAGAGTCACCAAACTCATGCAACACACCCTCAGGTTTTGTAAGAGGTGCTAGCTGTGTCTCCGCCGAGGAGGGGGGCCATTTGTTTCCAGTGCCTGGCTTGGCACCAAACTGTTGTAATAAGGCAGAGAGGGCTGCTGTGTCCTGCCCAACTCCTGGTGTGGGCGGGCTGTGTTCACGGCACCCGGCTCCCAGTTCCTGAGCGGGGATGTTTTCCCGGTGCCCAGCTCCCAGCCACCAGCTAGCTTATGCCTGAAATAACCACATGAAAATTGTATTAATTAAATTATTGCCTGGCTCATTATCACTAGCCTCTTCTTTGCTAACTCTCACATCTTATTTCAACCCATTCTGTAAGTCACCACGAGCTAGTGGGCTTACCGGGAAGATTCAGCATGTGTGACCCTGGCGGCTTCATGGTAGCTCTCTCCCTGAATCAGTCTTCTTCTCAGCATCCTGTTCTCTTTTCCCCACCTGTCTGAGTCCTGCCCTATCAAATGGCCAAGGCAGCTTCTTTATTAACCAATGAAAGCAACACAAAATACAGAAGAACCCTCCTACACCACTCAGGGGGCAGAGGTGGCCTCCAAGCAGGAACCTCACTGGTACTATAACACTCCAGGTGAGATTTTGCTAGGGACTGGTTTTTGACTTTCCTCCTGGCAGTTCTTTGTAAGGCTGCCCTCAAGCCAGTAAACTATAATAAGCTTTCAGAGGTCATTTAAGTTACGAAGGAAAATCCTGCATTTTTAGAACACCTCACTAAAGCTCTGTTATAGTATACTAACAGATCTGGAAACCATGGAAGGCAGATTGTTACTCATGACTCATTTTTTTTCTCAGTGCTACTTTGTCATTAAGGCTAAACTCAGGCATTTGGAGAAAGGCCCCTTGATCCCACAGGCAAAATCTTAGAGTTGGCTTTTAAGGTATACCATGTGAAGAATGGCAAGGCCTGTAATCACTGTAACATCCTAAACATGGCCCTCTGATTGAGGCAATAGACCATCTGATTCATGTTGTCTTTGCTGCTCCCTTGCTCCCTGGGGCTCAAGAACAAACAGGCCCATGTTTCAAATGTGGTAGAACTGGTCACTGGGCCCAAGCATGCCCTAATCCTCATCTTGGTCCCTGGGCCCAAGCATGCCCTAATCCTCATCTTGGTTCCATGAGACCTTGTCAGAGATGCTATAGGGAAGGACATTGAGAAGTCAATTGTCCTCATCCACACAGTGGCATGGAGACATCAAACAGAAAATTCCAAGTTGAACTTCTAGGTCTAGCCATGGATGAATGAGGCTGCCCAAGCTCCTTTGAACTGCCAACAACTGTCATCTGTAACAGGGAGCCATGGGTAGGCATCATGGTATCAGGATGGCCCATCTCCTTCTTCTTGGACACCGGAGCCACATACTCATACTTAGGAAATTTGGGGGGCCTACCACTCCTTCTAGTTTCCCTATTGTCAGGGTAGGGGGATAGCCTTATCTACCTCAGCAGACCCTACCACTTAACTGTCTTTTCAGGGTTATTTATCTCACTCATACATGTTTAGTCATGCCAACTTGCCTAGTCCCTCTTATGGGAAGATAATTTTTAGCAAAAGTAGGAGATTCCATTTCATTTGTGTCTTCCATTCACCTTACTCCAGGCTCACCAGCAGCTCCACTCTTCCTGCTTCTAGCCTCCCAACCTCCTAACCCCAATGTGACTTTTCCTCTATCAGCCTCCCAGGTGGACCCCCAAGTCTGGAACACCCCAAACATCTCTGTTGCTAAACACCATTCCCCCATTGTTATCCAATTACAAGATTTTACTAAGTACATTACAAAGCTCAGTACCCCATCACTCTCCAGAGCCTTAGGGAATTAAGCCTATTATTTCTGAACTTTAAGAAAAAAGCTACTTTGCCTCACCACTTTTCCCTTTAACATCTCTGTACTTGATGTTAAAAAAAAACTTAATGGAACCTATCACCTGGTTAAAGACCTCTGGTTCATTAACTCTGCAGTGATCCCTATTCATCCTGTAGTGCCTAACCCTTACACACTTCTTTCCACTATTCCTCCAGGAACTTTCTACTACTCAGTTCTAGACCACAAGGATGCTATTTTCTCTATTCCTCTCAGCTCTCAATCTCAAAACAACTTTGCCTTCACCTGGACTTACCCTGACACTCACTTCTCCACACAGCTCACCTGGACCATTCTTCACCAGGGATTCTGGGACAGCCCATAACTGTTTGTTCAGGTTTTAGCTTCTGATCATCTCTCACTGTCTCTCCCTAAGTCTAAACTCATAGAGTATGTATATGATACTTTACTTTGTAATCCATCATTGGAGATCAGCCAAACTAATACCTCTGCTCTTTTAAATTTCCTGTCCAAAGGGGGCTATAGAATTTCACCTTCTAAGGCCCTCCTGTCTACCTCTCAGGTTATTTGCTTGGGATTAACTATTTCCCCAACACAAAAAGCTATTACCCTGGACAGAAAAACCTAATTCAGTCTCTTGTAGTTCCTTCTACAAAAGAAGAGGTTTTGTCGTTCCTAGGAATAGCTGGCTTCCTGTGTTCCTGGATCTCCTCTTTTTCTCTCCTTATTCACCCCTTATACGAGGCAACTCTCGGCTCTCTTCAGGAGCCCCTTCTTCATCCCATGACTAAATCCTTTCAGAGACGCCAACAAACCCTTATTCAAGCCCCAACTCTTCATCTCCTAGATTTAACTCGTCTTTTCTCCTTCTACGTAACAAAGAAGAAGGGCTATGCCCTTGGGGTACTAAGACATCAGCTGGGATCTAACTTTTCACCTGTAGCATACCTGTCAAGGAAGCTGGTCCTCACCACTCAGGGCTGGGCACCCTGCATATTTGCTTTAGAAGCTGCTGAGCTTCTGATTTATGAGTCGAAGAAATCAATGTTTGGATCACCCACAACTGTCTTCTCCCACCACAATCTGTCCCTTATCTTAACTTACAAAAGCTTACAAACTTTACCTCATTCCCAAGTTCTCTCCATTCATATGGCAGTAGTAGAAGATACCCACTCATTTTCCAATGCTGCTTACCCTTTAATATCTCAAATCTCCTACCTCAACCTAACTTTAATTATTCCACATCTCACTCCTCTTTAGAAATGTTAGAGGATATACTGCCTCACATTCACATACACAGGAGGGAAACTTTCCCAGGCCACTTATATCTGGTACACAGATGGCAGCAACTTTTTATTTGATGGGACCCATAGAGCAGGCTATGACATAGTGTTAGATACTGGGGTAGTGTTGCAAAATAGGAGAGAGGTGTGTGTTGTGTTCCCCAGCTGCCAGCCGCTGGCCTGCTCAGCTGCTGGCTGCCTGCACCCGAAATAACCACATGACAAACTGGATTCATTTAAATTCTGCCTGGCTCATTATCTCCACCCTTTTCTTGGCCAGCCCTCACATCTAAACTAACCCATTATAAAAGTCTGTATGTCACCACAAGGTGGGTGACTTACCGGATGGTTCTACGGTACTTCCATTTGCGAAGGGGGCCTCATGGCGACTGGCCCACTTCCTTTCTTCTCCTCCCAGAACTTCCGTTCTGTCTACTCCGCCCACCTAAGGGCTGACCTATCTATAAGCCAGGCAGCTCTTTATTCATCCAATAAGAGTAATACAAAATACAGGAGAACACTCCCACATCAGGGTAGTAGAGGCATGGGCACTCCATGCCCATACCACTAATCAGCAGGTTGAGTTAACAGCCCTTAGCTGTGCCTTCCAGTTAGCAAAGGGACAATCCTTAAATGTTTACACAGACTTTAAATATACCTTTTATATCCTCTTGCCACATGCAGCTTTCTGGAAAGTGTGTGGGCTTCTTACAACAAAAGTAAGATATATAACTAACTCAGGTTTCATTATGGACCTCCCATCTTCCCAGAGCTATAGGAATTATTCACTGTCAATCTCATCAGACTGACAGTTCCATTATTACCAAGGGAAATAACCAGAATGACCAAACAGCTAGAACAGCAGCATTCCAGAACCGAAACCTACCTCATTTACCATAGGAGGTTCATACAGCACAGCCCACACTCTCACAAACACCCCTTAAACCCAGCAAATTCTGTTCTACCTACATCAACTCTATTTCATTTTGTCAAGGCTCACCTCCAAGCCACCCCTGAGGACTTAAAGTTCTTAAAATCTATCACTGCCTCTTCTAAAAATCTGTCAAAATCAGATCCCAAGACCAAATAACGTAGCTTCCCTTTTCCCACGCACCATTCCAGGGGCTCCCTTCCAGGAACTGACTGGCAGCTGGATTTTACTCATATATCCATGATCAGAAGAATTAAATATCCTTTGGTCTTGGTCCATCCATCTGGGTGGACTGAAGTGTTTCCCACTACTAACAAGGGGGCTCAGTTTCCAATATTCTTCTCTGAGGAATCATTTCCCAATTTGGAATGCCAACCTCTCTTCAGTTGGATAATGCCCCAGAGTTTACTTCCTAAATTTCTCAAACTTTGTCTAAGACTCTTAACATTCCCTGGTATTTTGATATTCCATACCACCCTCAGTCTTCAGGGAATGTAGAATGAACTAACCCTATCTTTAAAAATTGTGCTTGTTAAAACGTCACAGGAGATTTACCTCAACTGGATAAAACTTTTGTCTCTGGTCCTTCTTAGTCTTAGGGCTCTCCCCAAATGCCCCCTTTCATCTCACCCTTTGAACTCATGTATGAGCAACTGGTTTTAACCCCGGCCTCTCACCTAAAACCTCCCCCCTTCCTGATCACCTGCTTAATCCACTGTTATCTTCACTCCTTTTATGTAATTTTACCAAATATTCATTACTTCAACTATGTGCTAATTCATGCCCACTGCCAATTAGAATAAGGGATCAGGTACTATTTTCTCCCCCAGACCAACAACCCTCACCCCTTTTCCCTAAATGGCAGGGTCCATTTAAAATAATTCTTGTAACTCCCACAGCTGCCAAGCTCGAGGGACTTCCTCATTGGATTCATGTGTCCCGTCTTAAAATTTTTACTCTTCCAGCTCAAGATACTTCCTCTTTCATGGTAACTCAAACAGGGCCCTGCTCTTTTAAGTTCCAGAGGGCACCAAGAACAGCCACTCTTTTTCCAGTTCCAGTAAAATAAGTCTCATAGCCGTACTCAATTCTCCTGTGCCAAAATAACTCCATATACTCTCCCTCTTCCTCTTTCTCCTATCTGCTTTACCAGCTTCTCTATACCTCCAATGTCATGCTTAATTTTCCAGTTAACCCCTCAGCTGTTATTACAGGGACCATTATTAAACATAGAGCCAGAGGTACAGGAACTGTCAAAAGCCAAGGTGGTAAGAAACAATAACAGGGTTGCAGCCCCAAACTCCAAAAACACACAAAACAGACTTTAATATAACAGGTTCATCACTGACTGCAACAGTGTCTCCTGGATTTTAAGGTAATACCATGATTCTAAAGGAAAACAAGTGCCCTAATATTTACTTCAGGTAAAACATTAAGAGGTCTAATAATTCCCCTTTCCAATAATTTCCCCTTCTTTTCCTCCCCCTCTCCACCATCTTCTACTCCAACACTATATCATTGTAGTCATAAGCTTTTAATATGTCTTATTTATTTCTTTTCCAAAATTTTTCTTCATAAGCTCTAGGGAGTAAATTGGACCTACTTAAATGGAACAGACTCACCCAGAATAAGTATCATTTAATTCTTCCCTTGTCATTCCTGGTCATGTGAACCCCTGGAAAATTCCCTCCTCCACCCCCAAAAGAGCCCCCCTCTATCTTCCATCTTGAGACTACCCTCCCTTAATCATTAGCATCTAAATTTTTTTCCCAGATATAATTTTCTGTCTTTCTAGCATCTTCTAAGGTCCAAGCTGCCAGCTTCCACAGAGCCCAGTTCCACAGAGCCCAGAAAAAACACAAAAGTAATCAACCACCTCAGGACATGGTCAAGCATCTCAACTCACTGACGCCCACAAAATCAGCATGAAGCAGTCACGAGAGATCTTACAACACCCCACTCCCACCCATTAAAAGACCTCAAATTTCCAGAATTTTTATAATAAACAAAACTGTGTAATGTAATGATTTCAGCCACATAAGGCTGATAATTCTGGGTTATAGAGCTAAGCATGTGCAGACAAGGCCTCAGGAGTAGTGCCTGAATGTTAAATAATCCCGGGTGACCCACATGTATGCATGCATGTTTACATCCATTATGGCTAGGCTTTCTTCTCTCCCCCCCACCAGCCTCTGAATGAGTTTGGGATTTTCCTGTTGTAGCCTCCCTGAAACCGTCTCCAGTAGCCACCCAAATAACAGAAGCACCTGGATTCCAAACGCCACATGAATTACCCACCCTAAACTGACTTACTCTGCCTTCAGTCAGCCCCTTTCCACACCTGCTTTTTCCAAACAATCCCCTGTGTTTTTATCAAACAGTCCTCTCTCTCTCTGTCTCTGTCTGTCTGTCTGTCTCTCTCTCTGTCTCTCTCTCTATCTCTCTCCCCCTCATAGGTTGTGCACTTTACCTATGCTCCATCTCCTCAGGATGCCATGCCCAGCTCATGGTTACATGACTATAGCTGTAGCTTTTCTCTGTCAAGCTGTGTACCACCTGTGTTCTCTGCTCAGGTGGGCTACACCTCACAGTTCACTGACCTTATTGGCAGATTTGGGATTTTGCTTTTGTTTTCACAAGAGAAGAAAAGTATTATTACCACCAAAATTGATAAAGATTAGATTTAAGATAGAGACACCCCTTAATTAGAAGAGGTAATATTTAATCAACAAGCATGGGCGTTCAATTTAAACTAATTTTAAAACTAAGAAATGCTATTTATTTGATCAGATATAACTTGCCATATAGGAGCCTCTCCATAATTATGATTGAGGAAGGGTTTTGTTTTTGTCTTTTCAGGAGAATAAAGGCATCCAACTAAGGAATCTGAAGATCTTTGGACAAATGAGGCATCTGAAGAAAAAGAATAAGTCATCAAGTCAAATATTCCAAGAAAAAAAGTAAGTTGGCCTACTGGTATATCACATTTTCAACAGGATGAAATTTCATAAGTCTTCCAAAATGTTTGTTTCTGCTCTTATCTACAGACATGTAATGCAAATATCTTTTGTAGTCCCAGTCCAATTATAAATTACAGTTGACTTTTGAGTTGGGTTGTGGTTCTCTCCTTAAAATCCAAAATTTCTCATGTCAGAAGATGTTCCTGATATGGAACAGAAGAAAAACAAAATTAAATGGATATTTTCTTGCCATTAATCTCATAATCCTTCAGTTCTATTTTGAGTCTTTGAAGCTTTTTTTTTAACTTCTTTGATATCTGCTGTTCATGACATTTAAAATGTTTAAGTTTTCTGCAGTAAACCAAGATCATCCGTAGCAGCAACATTTGATATCTCCAAAAGCAGGATAGAGCCCCACAATAATGATTCCACCAGGACTATGGTAACACTACTAAGATGAAAAACACTACCTAAAGCTTGGTTTTGGACTTATAACTGCTGAGAAATATTTTGTGGTAGCCAGCTGAGATGATACTGCCTTAGAGACTATCCAAGCCAGGACTTGAGACAATCCCTGCACTTTTCCCATTACATAGAGACTGGACTAAAAACCAATTGATACAGGTACCTCTCTCAAAAGTTGACATTCAATCTAAACTTTTCTTTTCAGGTTTCCCCAAATATACTGTTACCCCCAGATACCAGAAAGAAATTTTAGAATATGATGCTCACATTTCCAGAAGGGGGTATGTGTGGGTTTTAGTCATTAAATGGGTTTATGGATATTTGTCATTGTTTAGGGGGTTGTAGACAAAAGTTTCTGTCCTGCATGTCTTATTGAGAAAAGATACCAAGCCACTGGCTAAACAAAGAAAAGAATTATGGGTGAATGTAAGTCATAGAGCTATTTAATAATAAGCCTGAGCAATAGGCCAAAAATTTTATAATTAATATAAGCTTTTAAGTGTTTATGTGAAACTGAATGGCTGTGGGACTGGACAGGACAGGAATTTCACCTATAGGGATTGGTTACAAGTTGTTATTGGTTATGGTCAGGAAGAAAGTTGAACAAAGGAAATTAGGTTCAAAGTGATTTGAAAAAAAGGGAGGATTAGATGTGATATTATATAAAGGTAGATAGTTAAATCTACTTTGGAAAAAAAGGGGGGATATAGAAATAGGATAAAAAAGGTAATTATTGTATTTACTTTTAAATCAAAAAAGCAACTACTAGCTTTAAATAATTAACATTGGCTTGAATTTTTTTGTGTGTATTAATAAAAAGTTGAGATTATTTTTGTTAGAACATATTGTACATACATTTGTAAACTTGTACAAGCTGTTGTACTTATGCAATTTATTTAACAAAGTAATGCAATTTTATGGCCCTTTAAAGTTATCATTACGAAGTATTTTGGTTAAGAAGGAATTGTAGGTTAGTAACTAGTCACCTATTACAATCAGAATATAATAATATTTGGTATGTTTTCAAGGTCAAAAAGAGATATATTTTAGATAGGCAGGTCATCTTCAAATACTTCAGAGATCTCTAGAATATGGCATTTAAGACATTTTAATAAAATAGTTTCTTTTAATTTTATGAGAATGAGAAATGTTGGTTCCTGGCTCCAACCTATTTCCGAGAAGATAATAGGCTTTGAAGAAATTCCATGTGGAGTTTACTTTCTTTGTGGCAAAGGTTAGCCAGTGGTCAAGAAAGTGTTCTTGCTTTGACTGCTGACAGTATGCTATATAAATTGGACAAGCAGGACACACAAAAAAAGGATTGTCACACTTTGTCAAGACAATATAGGACAGCCATTCAAAATATCCTTCACAGAAAAGTCTATCAGATATGCTTAGCCTATATGCCAAAGGTGTATGCCCCGACACTGCACATGAATTTTGGTTGACTGCCCAGGCAGCCCACTGTTTCTGTCATTTCTCACATTTGAATTTAATGAGAATTAAATTGCTCATACTTCATGCTTTTTCAGTTAAGATTATTTCCTTCTTGAACCTCTGATAGAGTTGAGGATTTTATATAGTTTTTCTACTTACCAGATTTAGAAAAGAAATTCAATAAAGTAATATAAAGCAGATAAGGTTCAGATCCATAAAAAGATAGTTTTGACAATGCAAGTTAGAAAAGAAAGTGAATTAGGTACAGCATTTGGACTCACCAAGATAGGATAAATGAGTAATTTTTCTAAATTTGTTAACTGTTAATGGATGACATTGTTGATGTATTTATTGCCTGTATATCTTGCAAATAGTTATTATACATATTGTATATGGCTTTCCTTTCATTAGCTATTCTTTTATTAACTTTTAGACAAAAAGGGGAAATGTGGTGATAGCTTATTTGTACAAACAAAGCTTGCTTAAAGATCAGAGGGCAGACTATCCACTAACAAAACTTATATATCTGTAGTTTTGTACAGACATACAGGAAGTTATATGGCTGGACAGATACAGGAAGTGATAAGGCAGAAGGATATAAGAATATAAAAGTTACCTCAGTTCAGGAAATAACCAGGCTAGATAAAAGATAAAATAAATAAATCTTTATTTATTATAAGGCGAAAACTCATGAAGCAGGAATTAGAAGTAAAAGCTTGGCTGTGCTGCAAGGGAACCACACAGAGAGAGGGTACCTGGGCCAAGCACCATTATTCGTCAAGTCTCAGAAAGCCACACCTTAACTTGGTTCCACCTCTTAAACATCATTGGTTGGCAAAGATTCCCCATCACCTCCCCCTTTTGTCTAAGTAAGAGCAATCCAAACCCAATACAAAGCTATATACAATATAAACAGATATCAAGTATAAAATCACAACTAACATAAACAATATTAAGCAAGAAACACATGATAAATATTTTAATAAACATTCCATTCCAAACAGTCTAAGTCTTACATCAGAAATAAGCTTGGCTGAACCAAAAGAGGATGTAATTATGACTATCTAATCTTTAACCCATTGAAGGCTTGAGAAGGGAGACAATATTACTTGAGTAGGCAAGAAGTGCAATCAAGTAGCTAACAAAGGAAACAGTTTATGATAGAGATAATTGGCTACCTGAACAATCACCCAAAGTCTCATTGGCAATGTTGAAACAACCAATGTTGACTACGTCCTAGAGTAACTGACAGGCCACTTTTAGAGGCAGGAAGATTTTTAGAACCATCTTACACTGTCTTGGCAAAGTTTGGCAGTCCTTTTTCTTGTGTCCTGCTTATCCAGTCTGGATAACATGTACTTTGTCAGTAGTTGAGGCATAGGCATTTCCTTGCCCAAAGGCCAACTGTGCCAAGAAGAAAACAAACTCTGAGTGAAGTGTCTTCAGTGCTCAACATTCTCTTAGGAATAGATTGGTACTGTCAGGAGCAATCATGTCTTAAGTCAACAGAACCCTAAGTTATTTAAATGCCATGTTTACAGATCCTTGAAATGGTTGAAGGTTACCTATCTAGGCAGAATACAATCACTATGTAGCTAAAGAATCTAATTAATCTGAATATATACATAACAAATATAAACAACTATCTACCTATAATATTTAATACCTGTATAAGTTAAAGACTAAGACTTCATGTCAGAATATTAAATAAT
>JAQHUG010000259.1:447191-458765 GCA_028555095.1 Dicrostonyx torquatus | reverse complement strand
CCCTGCCTCTACTTCCTGTCTGGTTGACCCGCCTATACTTCCTACCTGGCCAATCAGCATTTATTTAAAACATGATTGACAAAATACAGACAAGTCTCCTGCACCAAATGACATTTATTAATTGATGATATTAAAGGTATTAGTAGCAGTTCTTAGTTTTTGCTATGATAAAATATTGCAACTAAGGTAACATAAAAGGAAGAAATTTTTCTTTGGATGGTGGGGGTTATGATTTCAGAAAGAGAGCCTATAGTGGTGGGGTAGTCATGGCAGTAGCATATGGCCTGAGCAAGAAGCTGAGCAATCACTTTTACATCCACATTCAGAAAAAGAAAAGGAATTGAAAATGGTATAAGGCTATAAAAATTTAAAATCTCCCTATAGTGGTTTGATTAAGAATGTCATCCATAGGATCATAGATTTGAATGCTTAATCAACAGAGAGTGACACTCTTTGTAAGGAATAGGAAGTATGGAACTGTTGAATGAGGTGTGTCACAGTAAGTAGTCACCCATGAAAATCCCATGGTATCTCTTGGTCAGGATCAGGACATAGCTCTCAAGTACTTCTTCAGCACCTTTTTTTTTTCTGTTTGTATATCTATGTCTCCTACCATGATGATAAAGGACTAAACTTCTAAAACTGTAAGGAAGTCCTTAAATGTTTTTTCTTATAAGAATTGATTTGGTCATGGTGTCTCTTCACCACAATAAAGCACTAAGACACTCCCCAAATGACATTCTCCTTCAAGCAAGGCCATACCTGCTAAAGGTTCCATAACTTACTAAAACAGAGCCACTAGCTAGGGACCATATGTTCAAATATATAAGCCTATGGGACACATTAATCTCTGAAACTATTACCCTGTTTTACTTATGTTACTTTTATTATTGCTACTAATTCCAAAATGAGGAACCCAATAGGTAATAAACACTGAAAAACATAAATGAATAAAGTTAATTTCTCTACCGATTCTTTGCTAATACACTACCAAATGTAATATAGAATGCAAAATCTGCTCATTTATAAGCCAAAATATTTAACAAAAGGAAGAAATAGCACAAGATAATTTTAAATAATTAATTTCTATTTAAAAAGTTATTTTATTGCTCTATAAACTGGGATGTTCCAATCAGTCAGCATTTTTATTTTAAATATCTAGGCAGTTTATCACTTTTTATTTTATTATGGTCATCTGAAAGATGAAAAGTTTTAGTCTACATTGACTATAAGAAAATTAAATACCACAGTTCAAATACAGATTGTTTTACATATCTAACTCTGAAGATTGTGAAAGACTCTGAAATTTAAAATTAAGTTTGAATTATGGGCTTCTTATATAATTTAAATTTGTTTTTTTGGCTATTGGCTATACCTTATAAACAAGTTTCTGTTGTTTTGTTTTGTTTTGCAAACATTTCTTCCAGTAACACTTAAATAATGGATCTTAGGCAGAGTAACGTCAGACAAGGAGGTAACAATTACCTTATACGAATAAAGTTGAAACATGGTCTTACTATATATCCCAAGCTGACGTTGAGCTTGAGATCTTCCTGCCTATGAATCACATGTGCTAGGATTACAGGCTTACTTATACAAATACAGACAGCTGAAGGTACAATTGATCTCTTGTTAACCCTGTTAATTGTATTTGTGTTCTTTTAAGTTATATGATCCACCTACACACAGACATAGAAAGCTTTCCATGGGGGATACAGAAACTTGCCAATGCCTGAGTTATTAGGTTTAGGTGGAGTTTAAAGATAACGAGTAAAAATATAAAGACATTTGGATTTATTTACTTACCGTAGAATGGAAGTCACTGCCAAAATCCATAGATGGCATGTCTCTACCCATCAACATCAAGTCAATGTGAGTCCTACAGCAGCATTATAAAATATCCTTTACAGGGATTCATAGGAGTCTGGTCAGAGTAAGGGAGAAGAGAAGAAATGTATTATCATATTGATTTCTTACAAATGTATAAGGCTATGTTAAATAATTCCTCTTGTATACATGTGAGAATTCATAAACATTATACTAAAAAGAGATATCATAAACCTGTTTCAGAATACAGTTCATAGGCATAAGATAATGGAAGTGTAATGGGTAGATTCTGTTATCTAAATCTCTTTTAAAAGTATAACTAGATGAAATAGACCAGTAGGAGAAATGACATATCATATGGAGCACTTTCGTGAAAAATCATTTAAAAATCTTCCTTTCAAATAAGATGACTTAAAAAAGGGACTTGAACTTGAGAGGGAAAATGTGTAAGGAACACTAGGGGAAGTTGGAGGGAGATATATCTGAATGGATGTGTACAAAATAGATTATACGAATGTAAGAAATCTAAGAATATTATTTAAAGAATTCATTGCTCAAAGCACTATATCCATCCATTCACAGTTAGGGGAGATACAGTAGGAAACAAAAAAAATGTAAAAGGCGATATCCTCATGTGCACAGTGCTATTTTTCTTATTATTTATAAATTAGATAATTTATCAGAAATAACTGGGCAAACATGTTATCTGCTCTATAGGTCTTACAATTGTATCTGTCTGGATTGCCACAAAAAGCATCCAATATCTTGTTGGTATTCATCAAAACTACATTTTCCCAGTCTTAAGTACAAGGATTTATAAGTTTGTTTCTCCCTGGGCTTCCTAAATTTCCTTTCTTGTTTGGTTTTATATACTTACTATCTTTGGTACTTAAATGTATTCATGTAATATGCACTTTACACTAAGAATGGGGTCAAGTTTTTAGTGATTCCAAGGAAACATGCCATTTAATACTATTTTGGTCACTCTGTCATTCATATATCATGGAAATTAAACACACAGAAATGAGAAGATATAATAAATGATTATATGCTGCCATTATTTCTATTAGCTCTGCCCATATTAGACATTTCATATTTGATCTTAACTCAACTATTTACTAGAACCAAGAATCAATATTTTTGCTGTGTTAAATGATGTTTCTGCAATCCTTGAGGGAATCATGTTTTACAAACTACTTCTTGAAATGTGCTACCACTAGGCTGAATAAAATTCTGTATGCTTTGGGTTTTCTGTGTTCATAAATCATGTCTCATGTTTGAGAATTCAACATTTCTTGAATAAGTTCTTTTTAACTCTTCTCTCGTACAATATATTCCAAACATAGTTTCACAGCTTTTTCTACCTAGACTCCTCCCAGTCCTTCTCACTTCCTCTTTCCCCCAAATCCACTCATTCTCTCTTTCCCTTCAGAAAAGAGCAGGCATCCCATGTATATTAACTGAATACAACATAACAACATACATTAAGACTAGAGAAGAACTCTCATATCAGTTTTAGGAATAAGGAATAATTCTTAAGAGAAGCCTCTCTGCCGATGCAAATAATTCCAATTGGACCTAATTAGACCAAACAAAAGATGCCCATGTTAAATAAATGGAGCTCTCCTGGATGGCTGGAAACATGGCGAGGGGAAGAAAGAGACAGCAGGGAGAGCACACAAAACTGAAGACCACGTATTCCTTTTTCAGGTGGCTGCCTAAATTGCCTGTGGGAGTGGTCCTGACCCTCCCTGTGGCAGGGTCAGTGTTTGGCAGGCATTTCTGAAGGTGTAGTTCATACTAAGCCAACTCTCAGGCCAGTGGCTGGGGTGACACTTTGAACCAAAATATCCCAGGGGAGAAGTCTTAAGATGGATGCCAAAGAGTGGGGTGATATTTCGAACCAAAATATCCCAGGGGAGAAGGCTTAATATGGATGCCAGGGGCTGGGGTGATGCTTCCAATCATCCCAGACTCCTTGGATATAGGGGTGTCAGAGGGATGGGGTCTCACTTTCAATCAAACAATCAGGGCTGGACTAGACATCCCAATAGGAGGAAGTATCCCAAGAGCAGGTGAAATTGACAGAGAAACACCCTCTTCCACTGTTATGAGTTCCACAAAAAGCTTACAACAAAAACTTACATAGAGAGATCCTACAACAGACCTATGAAAGTCTAGAGAAGAACTCTCATATCAGTGTTAGGAATAAGGAATAATTCTTAAGAGAAGCCTCTCTGCCGATGCAAATAATTCCAATTGGACCTAATTAGACCAAACAAAAGATGCCCATGTTAAATAATTGTTGCTTCAGTGAGACCCTGTGATCCTTGCTTAGTTAATTCTGTGGGCTATGTTCTCTTGGTGTCCTTGACCCCTCTGGATCCTACAATTCTTCCTCCCCAGTCTTCTGCTGGGTTCCCTGTGTTACAAGGGGTGGAGCATGATGGAGATCTTCAATTTGGGCTCTATTCCCAACTAGTATTTGACTGTGCATCTCTGTATCTGTTGCCATCAGCTGTTAGAGGAAGCCTCTCTGGTGATGCATGGGTTAGGCACCAATCTATGAATATAACAAAATATCATTAGGGATCATTTTATTGATTTTTTTCTATCCCAGGTCTCTGGACTATCTAGCCTCTGGTTCCTGGTCATCCAGGCAGTTTTGAATGTCCATGCCAACAAGCTCCTGGCTTGTCCCTCAATTAGACAGTTATTGGTTGTCCACACTCACAATTCTGCACCTCCATTTCCCCAGTACGTCTTGCAGGCAGGATAGATTGAAGGTGAAAACTTTGGCTGCTGATTTGGTGTCCTGGTCCCATCATTGGAAGTTGCCTGGTTACAGAAGATGGCCATTTTCGTCTCTGTATCCAATATTACTAGAAGTCTTCACTATATTAACCTTCATAGAATCCTGGGAGTTTCTACTGCAATAGGATTGTACATCATGCGCCCATCCTTGCAAATGCTGTGTCATTCCAGTCCCCTCTCCCCTTACTCTCTCCCTCAATCCATCCTCCATCTGATTCATCCTGTTTCCATTCTGTTCCATCTCCAGTGCATCCACAAAATCTAGTTTATTTCCACTTCTCAAGGAGACCCATGCTTCCCCCTCAGACTCCTCTAGAATTGTACAATGTTTATCATTTACTTAACAGCTAATATCTAGTTATAATTGAGTATATACAATGTTTGTCTTTCTGGGTCTGGGTTACTTCACTGAGGATGATTTTTTTCTAGATCCATTTTTTCTATGAATTTCATAATGTCATTTTGACCAGCTAAGTAATACTCCATTGTGTAAATGCACCACATTCTCCTTATCCACTCTTAGGTAGAGAAACATGTTAGTTTCTACCAGTTTCTGGTTATTTTGACTAAAGTTTCTATGAACATAGTTGATGTGGTAAGATGGTGTGTCCTTTGGGTATATACCGAAGAGTGGTATAGCTTAGTCTTGAGGTAGTTTGAGTCCCAGTTTTCTGAGAAACTGCCATATTTATTTCCAAATTGGCTGTACAAGTTTGCATTCCTACCTGCAATTGAGGAATGTTCCCTTGCTCCACATCCTCTTCAGCATAAGCAGTCATTTGTGTTTTCAATCTTACCTATTCTAACAGGTGTAAGATGTAATGTCAGAGTCATTTTGATTTGTATTTCTCTGATGGCTAAGAATGTTGAATGTTTACCTATCTTTCTCAGCCATTTAAGATTCCTCTATTAAGAATTCTCTGTTTAGATCTGTAGCTCATTTTTAAATTGGATTGTTTGGTTTGTTGGTGTCTAGATTCTTGCGTTCTTTACACATTTTTATATTCACCCTCTATCAGATATAGAGTTAGTGAAGATCTTTTCCCATTGTGTAGGATTCCATTTTGTCCTATGGACAATTTTGTTTGTCTTACAGAAACTGTTGGAGAAACGCTCCATTTACTATCAGTATAACTTTTCTCTCTAACTTTCTTTCCACTCTCACCAATATGGAAATATTAGGTAAAACCAAAAAGAGAAATGATCATGGCAAAATGTATCCTAGCTTTGAAACTTCTGGGAACCTGGCAATTCTATCATTTTAGCCTCAAATATTCTGATTGGTGGCATGAGCCTTCTTGTCTGGCTCCTATGAATATTAGTCAACAGAATTCAGCCAATGAAAGGCCGTGTCAGTTCAGATCAATGCCGTATGATAGAAAAGTGAGCTGTGCTTTGAACTCTCAGAAAACTTGAGCCAAACCACAAAATAACTGATCATCCTGCTAAAGTGACCAGAAGAGTTATCTGAGCTCTAGGCCACATAACTGACTCCTGACATTTGCACAGAGATAGACCAGTAGAGCCCAGACTACAATCATAAGCAGACAGTCCTGAACAAACAGAATTGTTTTGGGTCTGCTCTTTTGTGTCTACCAGGCATCAGTTTTGAGAAGTAATTTCTTATACTCCTGTAGCATGTCTTTAAAGTATTCAATAAGCACATCAGGCCAACAACTGATGTATGGAATCTTGTAAAATCAAAAAGCTTCTATATAGAAAAGAAAACAGTTATCATATAGAACAATAACTCACAGAGAGTGAAGGAACATTTGCCAGCTTACACATGTGACAAAAGATTAATATCCAAAATATACAAGTAACACAAACGATTGATTAAGAAATCAAGGAACCAGGATTGTAAAATTGGCTCAGTAAATAAGAACACTTATTGCTCTTACAGAGGTCCAAAGTTCAATTACAAGCAACAGCAGGGCAGCTCACAGCCATCTGTAACTAACTCCAGTTTTAAGGGGATGCAATGCTTTTCCCTGACCTCTGAGTGCACTAGGCATGGTGCTCTTTTCTGACCTCTGTGGTAACCAGTCACTGTACATGGTATACGCACATATGCAGCTAATGTACTCATACACATAAAATAATAAAATATTTAAATCTAAAGAATCAGAAAACAAAGGACCAAATGAAATAATAGGTTAAAGAGGTTAAGAGAAAGTTTCCAATGGAGGAAATACAAATGCCCAATGAATATCTTTAAAGTGTTCAACAGCCTTAGCCATCACAGAAATACAAAATAAAACTACTTTGAAATTTAAAAAAGAAATATTCACAAAAACTATCTTGGTGCAGAATTGTTTTATTTGACTTACAGGTAATAGTCCAAAATTGGAAAGCCAGGACATGAACTTAGGGAGGAAAAAAGGCAGGTACCATGAAAAAAATAGTGCTCATTGACTTGATTTCTCTCGATTGTTCAACTAGCTTTTTGGTACAGTTAATGTCTATCTGCCTAGGAACATACAGCTTGTAATGGTTTGAACCCTCCTACATAGATTGAAATCAAGATAACATCCTGCAGATATGCCCAGAGAATAAGCTGATGGAGGCAATTACTCAGTTTAGTTTCCCTCATCCCAGGTGTGTCAACTTGACAACTAAAGCTAACTATGACAGTCTGTTAGTGTTTTAATTTTGGCCTGAGATAGCCTGAGAAGTTGAGATTTTTTGTTTTGTTTTGTTTTGTTTTATTTTTCGAGACAGGGTTTCTCTGTAGCTTTGGAACCTGTCCTGGAACTAGCTCTTGTAGACCAGGCTGGTCTCGAACTCACAGAGATCCTTCTGCCTCTGCCTCCCGAGTGCTGGGATTAAAGGCGTGCGCCACCACCGCCCGGCAAGATATTGTTTTTTAATGCAAATGAAAACTATAACCAGACAGCCTAAAATTGAATTAAGTACACAGTAGAAAAACAAATGATACAGTGGAGTTTTGCTATTCTCAGTAACTTTAAGTTCCAATTCAGTGGGTTTATTTCACATGGTTTTTAATATCTTGTAAATATTAGGTATTAATGATCATACCTTCTTGAAATCCTATCCATCATTAACCATTACAGCCATATATTCTGTGACTCTAATTGTCCGTTCCATCTACAGTGTTTTGCAAGTTTTTCTCTTTGTGTTCAGGAAAATAATGATATACAGTTATTATGGGACTCTAGTTTTCCTTTCTCGGTATCTCCATGGGATAATACATTTCTTCTAAGGTGCTCTAGAAATTCAATCCTGTCAGTGTCTCTTTTTGTTGTGTCTGTTTGTATTTCTCTGAATATTTCACCAGTTACCATCAGCATCTCTAGAAATGCTAGAGTTAACAAGGGTTCTGGGACATTTTAAATTTTAAACCTCATGGTCCCTAAAGCAATCCCTATATAAAGGGCATTGAATTAAATGACTGGAAACTCCCATTTGTTTGAAGTGCTCTCCAGGGAGTCAGTTACTTTAAAGCTTAAAAATGAGATTTGGCAGGTAGTTTCTGAGAAGCAAGGCCAGGCATCAGTTATGGATGAGAGAAAACTTCCACAAAACCTTTGTAAATGCTTCCTTGGAGTATAAAATATATTTATCATAAGATCAGTTTCTAAACTCAAAAACTGCTAAGAGTTAGATCACACTTCCTTTTCAAGTTACACTTTTATATTTGGAGAAATTCCTTTTATAATGATTTAGTTTTATTTTTAGTTATGGCTATGAGTTTGTGTTTATGTGGGGGTATGTGTCCATAATTATATGTATCTAAAGAGATCAGAAGAGGACATTTGATCATGTAGAGTTGAAGTTATGGGTGGTTTTGAGCCAACTGACATGGGTACTGTGAACTAACTTCAGAGCCTCTGCAACAGTGGTATGCACTCCTAGCCATTTCTCCCTTCCCATAAGTATGCTTTTGCTTGTGTATTCATTTCTTACTCAGTATTTGAGTAATGCATGTTGAAATCAGGTGTAAGATAGCAACATGAGGCTATAGGTTCAAGGATCCAGTATTAATTTAATCATTTGAATTCTATAGAAGTACAGATTGAGGACATAAAAGCAATTAATTTTTCATAATGTCACAAAAATAGTTTTAGATTTTTTAAACCTCATAGTGTTTTTTAAATGAAAAACAGTGCATGAGAATGGTTCCAGGTTATAATCATTAAATGTTATATACTTCAGTATTCTGTGAAATTTTGGTGAGGTTTTCAACAATTCTAATACCCAAGTACATTGCTATTCTTTTATATAAGGACTAAAAGCTAATGATTTGAGCTTACTGTCTGTTATTTCCTATGTTCCACAAACATAAAAAAAATTTGTGTTTTTTTTAGTAATATTTAGTGATTGAAAACTACTGGCTAGATACTATATTCTTATAAGTTTTATAAATCTACTTTTTTCTCATAAAGTTATATAACTTTTATATAACCAATAACAAAGGCTTGGGAAGTCTTTCTGTCTATATGTTGCTTTTATTGGTTAATGAATAAAGAACTGGCTTGGCCTTTAGAATGGGAAGAGAACAGTGGGGTCAGAGAGACTCCATGGAGCTACCAGTGATATACATGCTGAAACTTTGCTGTTAGGCCACTGTTGTGCCCACGTTGAAACCCCCAGAGAGACTACCACCAGAATTCAGTCAAGTCCAAATGCAAAAGCAAGGTTTATTCAGTGTGTGTAGGGGCCCGTCGCCCTAACATAGAAGTTTAAGCTTTTCCCCAGATGTGCTCAGAGACGCGTGGAAAGAAACCAAGGCTTTACACCATCACAGCTTAAAAAGACTTTACATTTATTCTATTTGTCTAAATTCCCTTTGCTTCCTAAGGCTTCCTAGTGACCATTTCTTCTCCCTGATTCCTTGCTATTTCTTTCTCTCTTTAGCTATATTTGCTCTTCCCCTATTTCTTGTCCTGTCTCTCTGTAAAACTCTCTCTGTCAAAACTGCTCTGTAAAAACTGCTCTGTAAAACTGCTCTGTAAAAACTGCTCTGTAAAACTGCTCTGTAAAAACTGCTCCTGCCCGACTGCTCCTAGGCCTTTTTCTTCCTTCTCCCTTTCTTCGGGTTTCCTTTGATCCTAACTTTTCTTCCTGTTTGTTCTCAGCATTCGCCCTCTGCATTCACACTTTAGCTAGGAGAGGTAGCAGCTTTCCTGGGGCAGTTTACAACTTCAATCAGAAGCTGAAACCAAAACTCTGCCATTGTTATTCTGAATAGCTGCCTTCCACAGCAAGCCCTGCCAGGCGTCCTTGGGTCTGGCATAGACCACAAGTGTGCAATCAGCCAGGATGGGGACTTATCCACTACTCACAATGCAGCACAGTAGGGAGAAGAGTCATTCATCAATTGGGATTGACATATATAGGCAAAAAACGCAAGCTAGGGTTATTTTGTGTCAAGGGGGTTGGTCTTGCTAAATGCAGGGTGTGGACTACTTCTTCATACCACCGTCCTCCTTTAAGTGGCTACTTCTGCTTTTGTGCATGCCCCATGCCCTTCCCCCAAGCAGTTACTCCTGCTTCTTTCTAGACCACAAAGCTGGGTGTTGACAGTTGGCTAGCTGCCAGGAACATTTCATGGTTTATACTTTTGCAGAGGTTTCTGTTTTCAACTAGCTCTTGTTGTTGCAAAGTTACTTGAATCCAGTGCCTTAACCACCAAGTTTCTTAAAATTTTCCATGTCTTAAAATTTTCCATATCCTTACACTAAAACCTCATGGTGATGCACAGATCAATGGAAATGGGTTAAATTAATATGTAAGGGGTAGACAATGAAATGCTAGAACTAATGGGCCAAGAAGTGATTTGATTAATACAGTTTCTGTGTCATTATTTTGGAGTTAAGCAGCCAGGAATCAACAAGCAGCCTCCTCCAACAGATTGGCACACAGCTTCTTCCTGTTTGCTGGTGGCATGCCGCAGTGCCTTTAAAAACAGTCTGATTCAGTAGTACTAGCCTCGTGGTTTCAAAATTGCAGCTTCCCAGCCTTGAGCTGTGCTGCTAGCACAGACTCTGACTCTTTCAGGAAACCTGAGCATTTGGAAGGAGTTTGTGAGCAGTGTGTTGGGCTTTCTTGGTGGCAACTTGGACTAGCTGTGTGCCCAGAAATGGGGCTGTGGACATGGCTCTCAGAGGCAGCAAACAGCTCCATCATGCTGGACTGTTCAGAGCAAACAGGAGGTACCGTATATATCATAGTAATAGAGCAGCTTAAGTTTTAGACTAGGCAGGCAAGCAGGAAGTACCATATATGCCATAGTAATGGTGCAGCTTAAGGTTTAAGAAGCACTTAGCATTTTGAAATGTGCTCCTCGAAAAGAATTACAGATATGCATTAAGACAAATCCAGATGAGCCATAGTGTTTGATAAATGTATGTAGGCTTGGGATATAGAATAAAAAGAATACAGATGGTTATGAAGAAAGTAAATAGTTTTTAAAAATAAAGCAAAGTCTTTAAAGAGAGAGAGTACAAACAGTCATAGATTAAAAGGAGTAAAGAGAAACAAGCCACATAAAGATGGAAAATTCAGAGAGTCTGGATTATCTATATTATCGTGATTTCTTTGAATTTTTTTGACTGGGAAGGAGTTAAGTACACAGAAACATTTCATTGTATAGGCTGCTAAGCTAAACCAACATGTATATTATAAAGGTATCTTGAGATCAGAATTTGGGTCTAAGGGTATGTTGATTTGGAAAAGAGGTTCTTTTGTTTCCACAAAAGATGACAACCTGTGAATTGCTTCCAGACCAATATGGTTTGATGGAACAAGACCCCCCAAAAGGTTACTGTAAACACCCCCACAAAGAAAATACTTCACCCAATAAATAACAGGAAGAAGTTTGGAGAAACTACACCTGTATTCCCAAATATTGTTTATAAATGTTTGTTTACATTTAAAGAGGGATATGCAATAGAGATTTACTTTGATATG
>JAQHUG010000259.1:375141-385364 GCA_028555095.1 Dicrostonyx torquatus | reverse complement strand
GGTGGGTAGATCGGAAGCCCTCTCCAAGGGCATGCTGCACGGGCCTTTCTCCTCCGGTGGAGGTGGGTAGATCAGATGCCCTCTCCAAGGGCTTATCTCAGTCAAAAGGGCCGACTTCTCCTCCAGTGGGGGTGGCTAGAACAGAAGCCCTCTCCAAGGGCCTGCCGTACGGGCCCTATTCCTCTTCCGGTGGGGGTGGCTAGATGGATAACTGTTTTGTTATATGTAATGTTACTATGTTTAAATTAAAGCATTTCTTTTTTGTTGAAACAGAAAAAGGGGAAATGGTGTAGGAGTTCCTTCTGTATTTCTGTTGCTTTCATTGGGTAAATAAAGAAACTGCCTTGGCCTTTTGATACGGCAGGACTTAGATAGGTGGGAAAAAAGAAAACAGAATGCTGGGAGAGAGAAGGCTGAGTCAGAGAGAGCTGCCACCATGAAATCGCCAGAGTCAGACACGTTGAATATTTCTCGGTAAGCCACAACTTGTGGTGACATACAGACTATTAGAAATGTGGTGGGGGACAATTCTGTATTCTGTCAATCATGTTTTAAATAAATTCTGTTTGGCCAGGCAGGAAGAATAGGTGGGTCACCTGACAGGAAGTAGAGGCTGGGCGATAAGAATGGCCAGGAAGAAGGAAGCTCTTCCCACACACTCATGCGCAGACCACCAAAGAGGCAGGATGTGACCCTGCCCCACTGAGAAAAGGTACCAAGCCTTGTGGCTAACATAGATAAGAATAATGGGTTAATAGAAGCTATAAGAGCTAATAAGAAGCCTGAGCTAATGGGCCAATCAGTTTATAACCTAATGTGGACTCTCTGCGTGATTTTTCTTTGGGGCTTGCCAGCTGTGGGGTACCAGGTGGGAAAGAACCCCAATAAGCAGGCCCTCATGTTACAGAAATGGGTTGAAACAAGATGTAAGAGTTAGCCAACAAGAGGCTAGAACTAATGGGCCAGGCAGAGTTTTTATGAATAGTTTCTTTGTAACTATTTCAAGTTAATCTAGCTGGGACCAAAAGCAGGCCCACGGCTGGGAGTTGGGCAGTGGGACAAAACCAACTGCTCCCCGCATTACTACAAAGAACAAATAATCCAATAAAAAATGGAGTACAGGCCTAAACAGAGAACTCTCAACACAGGAATCTAAAATGGCTGAAAAACACATAAGGAAATGTTCAATATCCTTAGTAATCAGAAAAATGCAAATTGAAACAGATCTGAGATTCTTTCTTATACCTGTAAGAATGGCCAAGATCAAAAACACTGATGACAACTTATGCTGGAGAGATTGTGGGATAAAGGTAACACTCCTGCATTGCTGGGGGGAATGCAAGTTGGTACAACCACTTTGGATGTCAGTGTGGCAATTACTTAGTAAATTAGGAAACAACCTTCCTCAAGATCCAGTAATACCACTTTGGGGTATGTATCCAAAGGATGCTCAATTGTGCCACAAGGACATGTGCACAACGATGTTCATAGCAGCATTGTTTGTCATAACCAGAACCGAGAAACAACTGAAATGCCCCTCAACCGAATAATGGATAAAGAAAATGTGGTACATTTACACAATGGAGTACTACATAGCAGAAAAAATAACAACATCTTGAATTTTGCAGGCAAATTGATGAAGCTAGAAAACATAATTTTGAGTGAAGTAACCCAGACACAGAAATAAAATTATCATATACTAACTCATAAGTGGTTTTTAAACATAAAGCAAAGAAAACCAGTCTACAAATCACAATCCCAGAGAACTTAGACAGCAATAAGGACACTAAGACAGACTTACATAGATCTAATCTACATGGGAAGTAGAAAAAGGCAAGATCTCCTAAGTAAATTGGGAACATGGGGACCTTGTGGGAAGGTTGAAGGGGAAGGGAGAGGCACGAAGGGGAACACAGAAAAATGTAGAGATCAACAAAAATCAATACAAAAAAAATCATGTCAAGAAAAAAGAAAGTCTAGCAATGACTATTTCCAGTTATATCACTGACTTACTTTTTTACTTAAACCTTATTTATCTGATTATGCCATTACTAATCTATTGCTGTTACTATTCTATGTCTATAATGAGTTCTTCCCTCTTCTTTGTGGCTTACAGTGATGTGAAATGAATTTTCTTTTCTTTAAAATGGCAGCAAGCTTATATTATTTTATTTAGTCTAATATTTGCCACCATATTTTTTGTTTATGATTTTTATTTTATTCAATTCTTTTGCCATTGTATTTCCACTCTTTAGTTGTTTATCATAAATTTTGTTACTATATTTTAGACTTTTAAAATTTATAATTCCTTGTAATTTTTAGACTCATTTTAATTTTTCATGTTTTTGTGTAGTTTTGCTTGCTTGTAAAACATCTCATTATATTGGCCAAGCTGACCTGGAATTGTAGATTATCCTCCCTCAGTCTCCAGAATGTTGTCTCCACATCTAGCTATACTATTTTATCTTACAAAATAAGTATAATGTTATAGTAGTTACCCAACTTTTGTGGATCTATCATTCACTGTTTATGTAATAGCTTGGCCAGATATTAATTGTCCTCGAACATATTGTCACTGTTTCTTTTAAAATTAAATATCTTTAAAAAAACTAGGCATATTATCTATCCTGTTTATGAATATACTTCCTAGCCTAACTTGAACCTAGTTATGGCCATATCACTAAGTTCTCAAGAAAGTCTTGTGAGAAACTCTCATCTCAATTACTTTACAAAGAGAATAAAAATACTTTGCCTAGATACCCAGGGAGAGGATAATTTGTAAAACAGATATAAAATTTTCAGAGGATAATTTCTCTAAATCTTCAAATCCCACAAGCTTTCAGTCAAATGTAGTTATATACATTAAAATGATAAATATACAAGAAAATGATAATATTAGTTTGAACAAGGTAAAGTTTTTAACTATTCATGATTTTTTACCTGAGAAATTTATAATTTCATGAGTTCCACCCATAACAAGCCAGAATTTAAAATAAGGGACATATGAAAACATACCATTTTCAATCAAGTATAAATCCTTAAAGCCTGGAATGAATTACTTATTGCTTTCAGAATGTATGTTATAAATTTTGCTTGTTTGTTAAGTGTAATATAAAAATAATTATCAGAAATTCAAAATGGAAAGAATTGACATGCTATTTTCCACATTTATTCTGATAGAGAAGTCATTACAGGCTTTTTTTTTTTTTGGTTTTTTGAGACAGGGTTTCTCTGTGGCTTTGGAGCCGGTCCTGGAACTAGCTCTTGTAGACCAGGCTGGTCTCGAACTCACAAAGATCCGCCTGCCTTTGCCTCCCGAGTGCTGGGATTAAAGACTTGTGTCACCACTGCCCGGCTCATTACAGGCTTTTGTAATTACATATTATCATTCATTACAATGTGGCTGATGTTAAGCTACCACATTATCATGCATGTAGTTCAACCTTTAAATCAACATTTGTCCTTTTTTCACGTTGTAAACTCCTGATGCCATTAAGAAATGTGATTATTCATTTTATAGAATATTAAAGTAAATAAGAAGACTGCATACAGAAGAATAATATGGTTCCTACCAACAATAATGATAATTTAGATATAACCTGTTTAGGATTTTTCTTAGCAAGGATGTTAAAATTTTTCTGGTTTAACACTATCATTGTTGTAAATTCTTTTTATAATTTAAATTGTAACTTATTATATAAAACAAGCAATATAGAACTAATCATTAGACTCTTGATATATTTGAAAAATAGAATTATACTAATTAGTATAATTACTATACTAATAAGAATAAAATAATATAATAAAAACTGTAATTCATATAGTAATTACAATAATTATTCTAATAAAAATGAAAAAAATAGGAAACAAATATGATAATGTGGACTAATAGTAATCAATTGTGATATGTGATATAATATGAGCATTAACATGTTAAAAAGGATTCTTGGAAAATGTCAAAATTCAGAGAAAGCAGAAATAGGCAAAATTGTTCAGATAAAGCAAAGTTACAGTAAATGAATAAAATTATTTACAAAGGGAATATTACAGAAATAAAAGAGAGTTAAATTATTGATGTCAAGGATTATTGAATTACGAGAAAAGCTATTTAAATTGTATGATATTTATAAAGTATACAGTATAGTTTAAAGAGATTCATGTACATCTTAATTATGAAAAAGTGCAGCTTGTATTTTTAAAATATAAAATGCAGGAAGTGAAAGAAAGTAATTAAAATAAGATCACAATAGGAAACTTCAGATAATTAGTGTTCATGATACCTCAATATAACAAACCTAGAAAATAGTAAAATATGTACATATAATGGAACTGACTTAGTGGTTAATAATGTTTCGTCCTTTGCAAAGAGTCATTGGTCTAGTTGAGGACTTTGGTTTCTGGTACACTATCAATGCTGGGCCCTCACTGGTACTCCTTTTGGATATCCTATTTTTTCTCTCTGTTATAGAGATCCTGCAGCTTTGGGTCTGTAGGACTGGCCACCTTTACACGCTCCAGCCTTTAATTGATAACCCTGGTTCTGGGCCTGGGAAGTTGCAGGGTTGGTCAGTCCACCAGCTTTTCCCTGCCTTTACCACCAGGGTGAGCTCTCCAGCATTGCCCCTGCTAATTCACCCTTGCAGCAATTAGCTAGGGGATAGCGCCAGTTCCCTGGCGGTTAGGGTCATTCTCCCATATCTACAGCATCAGGGCTAGATCTAGTCATAACATTTTTTTCTATTAAAATTCATTTTATTTTATTTTTAGGGAAAGTTGCAAGGGCAGATACAAAGGGACAGGAAATGAATGGGATCAGGATGCATGATGTGAAAAACACAAAGTATAAATAAAAATAGTTAAAAAATATTTGCTTCTCTTCTAGATTGGAATTTGGTTACTATCACCCATATCAGGCAGCTCATAATCTCTTGTAACTCCAGAACCAGGGGATCCAGCATCCTTTTATAAGTTCCAAAGACACTACACTCAAGTTGCAGGCAGGCCCACAAAATCAAATAAATTGTTACCTATATACAAATAATACCAATAGTTTATATTTTATGTTTTTATTGAGCTCTACATTTTTCTCTGCTCCTCTCCCATCCTCTCCCCTCCCCTTCTACCCTCTCCCATAGTTCCCATGCTCCCAATTTACTCAGGAGATCTTATCTTTTTCTACTTCCCATGTAGATTATATCCACATATGTCTCTCTGAGGGTCTTCATTGTTGTCTAGGTTCTCTGGGATTGTGAATTGTATGCTGCTTTTCTTGGCTTTATGTTTATAAACCACTCATTAGTGAGTACATATGATATGTATCTTTCTGTGTCTGGGTTACCTCACTCAATATGATATTTTCTAGGTCCTTCCTGAATATCTCAAGATGTCATCGTTTTTTCTGCTGTGTAGTTCTCCATGGTCCTGTCTCAAAGTGATGTGCCAGACTTTGTTGACTTCCCATGGGAAGCATTACCCTCTCTGGGGAATTCATGGGCGATGCCATGGATGTAATGTGAGGGAGCAGAAAGAGGGGAAGGAGAAGTAGCTAGCATTGGGATGTAAAATGAGAAAGGATTTCCTTAAAAAGACTTTAATAATTGGTTTGTTTGTGAATTTAGAAACTGAAACACAGGTTTGGTATCATGCTGAGGTCAGACAGATATAAAGAGAGGAACTAATATAAAAATAGAAAGCTGGTCTAGTATCTGAAAACCTATATTCTAGTAGTCAGAGAGTAGTGTTCAAGTTAATGCACAGAAACTAATGTTGCTATATATCTCTAAACTAGTACAATTATACTTTTACAGTTCTTCAATGTAAAACAGCAGAACTTAGTTTTCAGATAGAGACAAATATACAAAAACAAGTTAGCAATATTCTCTCAAGCTGAGAAAACAATCAAGGCAAGTTAAAATGATCTATCTATATATACATATTCATAGATGTACTAAAACAAAAGAGGGTTTGTATGTGTGTGTGTATGGTGTGTTGAAGTTAGATAGATATGTTTCTGAAGGGAAACACTATATTGTCCTAAATACATTCCTTTTGTTATTTTGTCAGGGAATGTATTTTCATTTTCCTCATTAACTCCCTGTTTCCTACATTAGAAACTCATTATGTATTTATAAGTATTCATAAAGGAATTAAAGTTACTTCCTACACATACCTGTTCTGATATAGCCAAAAACCATTTGGTGACATTATCAACTCATTAAGGTGAGAGATGTAACAGAAAGAACACATGAAATGTAGAATAAATATAAAAGTGTTAACCACTCATCTGGATGGTTTCTGTTTGATAAAAAATGAGTTGTATATTAAATTCTATCTATAAAACATGACATGATTAATCTCAGAATAGGTAGAAAAGTTGACTTATTTAAAACCATTACTGACTGAACATCAACTCCATATAACATATATGTTTAAGTTGAGAAAAAATGTTTTAGAGAATAAAGATAGTCACTGCACTTAAGAATGTTTATCTCCTAAAATGAATGAAATAACAAGACTAGAATTAAGGAAAACTGTGTGCCAAAGAAATTCAATATAAATTAATAATTTGTAAACCATGAATCAAAAATAAGTTCTATTTAATTGAGAAGTCAAAAGGGTTTTCAGAAACAAACTATTTCTTTGGAGACACCAAAGACACCAGTAAAATATTTAGCTTATTGCTTAGTATACTTATGTCTCCTTTTGGTCATTTTCTTTGATTTTTTAAAAATATTTAATGTAGATGGGTGTTTTTTTCTGTATGCATGTAAGTGTACTACATGTGTATGGTGCCTGGAGAGGTCAGAAGAGGAAAAAAGATCCCCTGGACCTGAAATTATAGATAGTTTTGAGCCACCATGTGGGTGCTGAGAATAAAACCCAGTTCCTTTGAACAGCAGTCCACAGTCTTAACTGCTGAGTCATCTCTCCTACTCCACTATGTTTTGAACTTACTTTGTTTCACATATTAAAAAATTAAAGGTATTGCATATGTAATATTTGATTATGATTACAAATGTATGAGATAGAGAAGTACAATTAATTAGTACTGGAAGTCAGGCATCAAAGATTAATGGAAGATTATTTCAATGTTTAATAATCTTTCTAGTTATTCAAATCTAAAACATAAGTTTATTTTGCAAAAATGAGGCAAGTATTACATATCACATATGACATTCTACTTGGTTACATATAGAACAGTAATAATTTTAATATTCTGATACAGAACCCTAAGACTACATGGCAGATTTTTTACTACATTTGGCAATTGATGACTTAAGAGTTGAATGAATATCTTCTGAGTATTCTGAACATTTAAACATTTGTGTGGTCAATAATATACCCTATAACATTTGTCATCTTTTCTAAGATATCTTTAAACACTTTGCAATAGGGAATTATGAAAGAATTAAGACAGTCCATCCATCAGAAGATCATTATCAAAAAAATCAGGTTGCTTCCTGGAAATTTTATAATATTATATTCAAGTGATAACTCTAGTAAAGCATATTTTTTATAAGTTACTTTACATTTATGGGTGCATTGCCTATGTGTAAGCCACATTTGTGAATATAGCCATGGAGAGTACTGGATTCCATGTTTCTAGAGTTGGTGGAAGTTTAAAATGATGAACACTGGTGCTGGGAGTCAAACTCACATTATCTGGTATAAGAACATGTTCATAAACACTGACCCATTCTCTCCAACCTGGTCAGATTCATCAAATGACTATGTTAGCATGATACGCCACCAATGATATATTCTTATAAAGCAGTTCAACTTTGGTAAAAATTATTGAGGAGTACACTTCTATATTTAAACAAATTTTACCACTTACCATTTCATTTCATTGGACAATCTGTTCTCAATTTTAAGATTCCTATTTCCTGTAAATTGAGAACATCAAAAGGCTTTGTTGTTATATCAAGAATGTGTGATAAAGTGTCATTGTTGTATTTTCAAAACAGAAGCAAATTCCCCATAATAACTGGCCATGATGATGGAAGGAAAGGAAAAGTGATGAAGTTAGAGTAAAATAACGGAGTATAGCAAGTATTCTTCACAATTATACTGGACACAATACACAGTTCTGAAAGGTTTAAACAATAGATTAAATTATATAAGCAATGTTTTTGTTTTCTGAATGATAAAACATAACATTTTATTAAGTGTTTTGAAGCTTTTTTACCATTAATATAGTCAAAAAGACAATAGTTATTCGATTTGTTTTATTTTCATGATAATTGTATCCTTTTCATGTAAGCAAATCAGGAAAGATGGGCTTCTATATTACCATAGTTATCTAATTAACATTGACTGGACAATTATTCAATAATCCTATTTTTAAAATTAATTTTTCCAAAACAAAGTTTATTCCAGAATATCTGTAGCAAGAAATGTAAATAAAACAAAATTAATAATATGGTTTTAAGACACTGATCATGGACTCCTTGTCCTGAGCAAGGCACAAATGAGTAAACAGTGTTACACTAAATTGAAACAAGGCACTCACTGTCAATCAGCCATAGTGTGTGTCAAGTTAAAAGAGAGAAGCTTACTTATTTAAAAGAAGTATTTTGAGCATCCTAATTTACCATAATTTCTTTGCATAAATAAAAAGTAGTATTAAAGATTACTCTGATGGAAAAATACCTCCTTTAATAATATCAAGCTCAATGTCTGCTATTGTACACATATATCGCCAAAGACATGACATTGCAGTACAAGAATTGGTAAACTGAAATGAATGCTGTATTAAATTGCTTTATTAGAGTGCCTGCTGAGACATCCGGATGGGTAAGTCTGCTCCATCCCGGCCATACAGGGGCCGGGGAGGACACTAGTGACACCCCAATCCCTGAAACCTCCTGACCCCACAGAGGGCTCTTCCACTCTACCGGCCCTTTTCTTTATTCAACTTACTTTCCCCCCAGCATCCCCTTCCTTCAGCGGGCTGGGTTCTGGGAGAAAGTCTGGTGGAAAATGCTAGGCTGCAAGAGTGCCTTTGGACGGCAGAGCGGGCTATATCTTCCAAGCCCACATTTTTGACTCAGCCTCCAAGTAGATTTAGCCAGTGCCTGCTGAGATATCCCAACACATAAATCCATTCCAGCCCAGACATACAGGGGCCCGGGGAGGGCACTAGTAACACCCCGATCCCTGAGGCCTCCTGACCTATCAGAGGGCTCTTCCACTCTACCTGCACTTTTCTTTATTCAACTTAGCTTCTCCCCAAGCACCGCCTTCCTTCAGCAGGCTGGGTTCTGGGAGAAAGTCTGGTAGAGAGTATTAGGCTGCAGCAGTACCTTTGTGCAGGGAAGCAGGCTTCCTCTTCCAAGGCCAACCTTTTGACACAGCCTCCAAGCAGATTTAGCCAATGCCTGCTGAGCCATCCGGACCTTCTCAAAGCAGATTTAGCCAGCGCCTGCTGAGACATCCAGACCTCCTTCTAGCATATTTAGCCAGTGCCTGCTGAGCTATCCAGACCACGCCTGCTGATCCATCTGGACCACCAGCAAGCCAACTTATCCAGTGCCTGCTGATTCATCCAGATGGCAACCAGCCCTGAGCCAGTGCCTGCAGAGCCATCCAGACTGCAAGTGACCCCTATCAAGTAGCAGTTGATTCTTCCAGAGCAGAAAGAGATGGGCTGATGCCAATCCAAAAATTCCTCCAACAACCTGAAAGGCAAAATGATAACACCAGAGTCCAGCAATTATGCAACAGGAAGATCTGAGCAACCCAAGACAAAAGAAGTAGAAGAAATTGAGCTTAAACATTATGGTATGAAAGTGATAGAGTCCATTAAAGAGGAGATAAAAACTCCTTTAAAGAAAGAGATGAGAAGACTAACAAAAAGTTAGAAGTAATGAATAAATATCTCAAGGATACCCTAGAAAACCAAGGAAAAGCAATCAACCAAGTACAGGAAACAGTTCAAGACTTGAAAACTGAAATGGAGACAAAGGAAAAAAACAGAAACCACGAGATGGCTGGATATGAAAAAGCTTGATAAACGAACAGGAAATACAGAGACAAGTTTAACCAACAGAATTCAAGAGACAGAAGAAAGAATCTCAGACGCTGAAGATACAATAGAGAAAATAAACTCATTAATCAAAGAAAACAACAAATCCAACAAATTTGTAACACAAAACATCCAGGAAATCTGGGACAACATGAAAAAAACAAACCTAAGAATAATAGGGGAAGAATAAGGAGAA
>JAQHUG010000259.1:353014-366318 GCA_028555095.1 Dicrostonyx torquatus | reverse complement strand
GTGGCTCGTGGCTTCTGGCTCACTTCCTTTCTTCTCCTCCCAGATCTTCCGTTCTGTCTACTCTGCCCACCTAAGGGCTGACCCATCTTATAAGCGAGGCAGCTCTTTATTCAACCAATAAGAGTAATACAAAATACAGGAGAATACTCCCACATCAAAAGGCATAATAGTTTCTCATTTTGTATGATTATCAGGATAATTATTTCTCCTATATTACCAACTAGAAATATAATATGATTGTTTTCTAATGGGAGAAGAAACAGCATATAAAAAGAAAACTGGGAATATTATATACAATTGTAGATTCAAACACATAATTCCTTACTTTAAAAACTTTTTCACAGAATTCCAAATTATCATGTCAATGTGTAATATTTGTTTTTAAAGCTCTAATTTTTGAGATCCAATGTCACTTTCATAATGACAAATCTGTGCTCCAATTGAAATTCCATGTTTAAATTTTTATAAATAGTATACAAGTGAGAAACGATTTCTGTGAAGTTGATGGCTACCACTTTCAATGCCTATTTAATTTTTTTCTAGTATACATTTATAAGCTTATATTTATCTTTATAATCCATGTTGTATAAGACAAGGAGATTAATGAAAACATATGTTGAGTAACACTCAAACCAGTTGTTTTACTTTCCATCTATGTAATGACTTAAAAATATTTCACATTCCCAAACCTGCATCTAATATTTGTTGATCACATTGTTAAAATAATATCCAGAATACTTAGCTTGTCCATATTTTACAGCAATTTTCATTACAGTTCTGTCACAGCTTTTCTTTTAATCATCAATTTTTCTTTAACATGTTGTCCCACTAATCAGTAACTGACTGAATTAGAGCTTGTGTATAACATAAATGACTGCTCTAATACTCAGTGTTGTTTTCAACTGTGAAAGAGCAACAGGAGATCTCATGCTTCATTTGTGTTATATTTAGAGCAGAGGTAATAATTATATCTTTTTAGCAAGAAAGTAAAGTAAAATAGGATAATTAAATGCATCCAGTTTTCATGTTTCTGTTTTTAAGTTAAGAAAATGTGCATTTAAATTTACGATAACTGCTCCGACGCAACAATGATTTAATCATGTCAATTTTTTTCTTGGAGTTCATTTTAAAAAATGGGGGAAGAGAAGAAAACAACTGTTCAGATAACATGGCATACCTAAAGACACAACTATGCATGGTCAACAATGAGCATTTAATTTGAATTTTCACTGAGTAAACAAACAACATAATTCACTAGAATGCTTTATACCACTTTGTTATCAAATACATTCACCCCAAGGATTAGAAAATACCTACTCTCTTTCTTTTCTTACTACTTTAGTCATACTGCATTCTAAGGACTGTTCCTAGCATTTTTTGTAACTAATGGACAAAATTGTTATCCTGGGTCAAATGATAGATGGGAATCAGCACTGAATCTGTGATCCAAGTCTGTGATTAATATGTGCAAATAATTCAACAAAACATTCCTTTTTCTAAGACTACAGATTTCCATTTAATAAGAATATACATTACTATAAATATAATACAACTTGAAATAAGCATTTAGCAGGTATGGGGGTGAGAGGACTATCTAATTGATACAGACAGGTATATCCTTCTTCAGATGAAAAGTTTAAAGCCAAATAAGTTAACTACTTGTTATCTTCTGGCTCAATGTTTTTTGTTACAAGGTTAACTAGATTACTTCATTCTTTTGATTAGCTATAATCCACAATAGAAACTTTCAATAGTCTATGATGTTCTACTATGGTATTATATATTTTGTATGTGTTGATGAGGAAGTTTGTTGCAATTCTGCCAGCAGTAATTCTGACAAAGTAATCTACTGAGGAAATTCCTTAAATATCAGTCATATATGTGAAATATGTTAATATGTGAAAGGATGAGACAAAAGAAAAATACAAACTGCTGGAATACAAAATTTTCATTTCAACTCATTAATTAAAAATTTCTGAACAATTACTAATTAATATACTTCCTCCTTTTATCCTGTCTCCTCCTTTCCATTCTTTCCCTTTTTCTCTTTTCATTCCTTCTCTTTCCTTTCTATTCCCTCTATTATTTCTTTGTTTATTCTATTGCTTTTTCTCTCTTTATCCCCCTTTCCTTTATTTCTTCCTCCCCCCTCTCTTCCTCACTTCCTTCCTTTTTCATTACTTCTTTTCTGTCCCTTCTTTCCTTCAGTCTTCTATTTCTCCTCTCTATCCTTCTCAAATAACATGCATAATAAAAATCTGATGAGCCAATTTGGCCCAAGGCATTAACTGTGCAATTTTTACTGACTTTTTCGTTTTCTATCTGCTGTCTCTCCATCCTAGTGGAAAGCTCAGCAATGGGCCCTGGACTTCATGTTGACCTTTTACTCCTCATTGTTGAAACTAATGCTACAGAACATATTCATTTTTCCAGCTTGTATTAACTTGTGATACTCACTCATGTAAAGCTTTTAAGATGCTGTACCTACTAATGGCACATTGACTTTCATCTGTCATAGTATAAGAAGTAAATCAAATAAGTGGACTTCTAAAATAGAATTAGACCATGTATTAGTGGATATGTAAACATGAAAGTTGAGGAAAATTTCTCATGAAGTTGTTTATTATGATCTATGTTTATTTGTAATTTCAATCAATTATAAAATATGGCAAGATTATCTATTCAGAATTTGATTACAGATGGTAATTAAGTTAATAAAAAGGAAATTCTGTAATACGTCATTGTGCTCTATTGGCAAAATAAAACAAATAATATCACTAAATATTCAAGGACATTTGTGTAAAGATATTTTTTATGTGAAGAAGGGATGAAAATGGATAGAATATAGGAACATATTCACAGAGAAGTTCCAGTATGCAAATATAATATATTATTTAAGTTCCTGACCTGTGAAGAACTATCAAAGCAGTGTACTCATGAAGAGAAATTCAACTTGAAACTAAGTTAACAAAAAGTGATTTAGAGAAAAACAATGTTGTGGGAATTCATTTAGCCAATACTCTTGGGGAGTGGTCTGAGGTATGATGTTTGGATTGATAAGTGCAGACAGGAAGTTTGCTTTCTCTCTTGGGAATCTAATCTTAGCTTCCTGTGTCCCAAGGAAGGAAACCATGGCAGCTCTCTACCTTTGTGTGTGAGGGTTCCTCAAATAAATATTTGTTACTTTTCATTGCTGGATCGTGTGGATTTTCTTACTTACGTCTACAAAACAGTATCTTCCCAAATCAGTTTCAAGCTGTCTATCGTTTAGTTCTATATATGTACATATATTTGACATTTATAATCAAATATCAAGCATATATTTAGTTCATACAAATTCCTTCCAAAAATTTGACATGTCATATGCTGTTTGTTAATCATCTTATTTTCTGGGTTTTCTTGTTTTCAAACTTTACAGAGTGTTCCTAAAATAATCTAATGGTTTATCTTACGGTAAATACTTTCATAGTAACTACTGCACTGATATCATGACCCAAATAAGCTTTTTCTCAGGATTATGTAATAAAAATAGAGGATTAACTTAGGAAGTGTCACATTAAGTACTATAGTTTCAATTTAAGGTATATCAAACATTGGTGACAGTAGATATTATCTTTTAAATATGTCCAATATTTTGACGCTGCAAAGTGATAGTGCCATGGACAATGTTCACACTTGAGTATCACACATTCCAGTCACAGTTTTACACACACACACACACACACACACACACACACACACACACGCATACACACACATTCATTTAAGTAAGTTTACAATTTTATGGTTGGCTACTTCATACCTACCTTTGGCTATAAACAGTGGTTACAGATTGGACACAACCAGTCAGGTTAAAAACTGAAAAGTACATATTTTAGAAAAGGAAGGAAAAAAGGAACAGTGGAGGGAGAGAAGAAAGGAAGGAAGAAATAAAGGACAGGGGAAAAATGAAAAACAAACTTAAGCTCTGCTAAGTGATTTTTGTTCTTGTATAATATAAATTATTCCTCATTCTCTGTCATATTTATAATGTGGCATTGTCTGTTTCATTTTAAAATGAATACATGTACTTAGAATGTTTACTAGCTGGTAAGGAATGTTTAATATCCAAAAAAATTCTATGAACATTCTAGTGATATCAGAGTTGTCAAATTTTTGACACTAGATTGAATCACCAGATTTAATCTTCTAGTTTATTATAACAATTCTTTTGAAACACCAAGGGGGTAGATTATGATCTGTATTGCAATTGCTATAAGGAAAGTACATGTTTCTTTGTGCCTTAGGCTTGTTGCAAATGACCATAAAATTACTAGACCCTGTTATAAAGATTTTATCCCTTCCATAATATTATGAGCCAGTTGTTTGGAGAATATCAAACATAGGATGTGATATTCTTATGGTCACCTTTAGGAAATGAAATTCGGTCATATTTAATGATATGAATAGTATCCATTTATAATTAAATGCACCTTTCATTATGATTATCAAAATACCATAACTCTATTCAGTAATGGATTGGTTCTCTTCTTTTTTCAGCCTTGCCTTATGCCTTCATCTTCATAAATATATTTTAAATAAGAGGATCATGACATAGGCCAGACGAGCCTTAAACCATGTTTCTCCTGCTTCAGCCTCTTATCCAAGTTCACTCTGGAATTATTCTTGCAGCTTAAACCATATTTCCTAGGTTTCACTCTCCAAGTAGTTCACATTTTGCAAGTCGCTTTGTGAAATACAATCTCATCACTTACCCCCAACATAGCTCAAATTCTAAGAGTCACACATTTGATTTTCCAAGGTGCTTAGTTAACATTTGCCCCGTTGAGAAGTCCTAGTTTTTGAAGAAATAAATGGTTTCACTGAGACTTTTCTCTGCAGAATCACACACTATCCAGAAGACATTTATATTTCTTAAGTTTCCCATTCTATTACATTTGTGGGGCTACATTAAAAATTAGGCTATTTCCAGAATTTTCAGGTTTATATAACTGATGAAATGCTAAGTAACTCTCTGAAACCTGATTTCCTGTTTGCACTATGTGAAGTAGACTCAAAGAGTTTCACACATGCTAGGAAAGTGAAATTTATATTTTTAGATGTTAGTGCTAATAGAATATAAACGTTTCAAGAATTGACATTACAATTCTGATTTATAATATATGAGTATATATTTACTCATTTAAACCTCTGATCAGTATGTCACTGAAGATATATATTTATGTGGATGTATGTATAATATTTGATATTTAACTTCCTTTAGATTATATTATATGTCTTTGCTTTGGGGGTTGTTTTGTTTGCCTTTTGTTCTTTTTTTTCAAGATGGGGTTTCTCTCTCTGTGTAACTTTGGAGCCTGTCCTGGTACTCAATCTGTAGACCAGGCTGGCCTCAAACTCACATATATCCACCTGTCTTTGCCTCCCAAGTGTTGGGATTAAAGGCATATGCCACCACCACCGAGCAATATCTTTGTATTTTTAATGTGCAAGTGTCCCATATATTTTAAATACTAATCATTTTGGCCTCTTTTGCATTATAAGTAATAAGTTCTATTATTTAGTTTTTGCGATGTGAGTTATTTCCTAAATATTCAATTGTCATTATACATGGTGGTACATGCCTATAACTCCATCTTTCTTGGAGACTGAGGCAAAAATATTGTCATGAGTTTGATGATAGACCAGGCAAAGTGAGTATGAGGACAGGCAAAGCAACATTAGGATACAATTTCAAAAACAGTATTTGAAAAGTTTTGAGTTTTTCTACTGAAAATGTGTTTCCATGAAATTTACCTCTACCAAAATAGAAATTGTACTGTTAGTGTTGTTATGTAACTCAGGCTCTAAGGAACTCTGGAGTTATGTGTTACCATTACTCATTGATAAATGAAATTATTATCTTGCACCTGGTCATGGTGAGGAGCTTTTGTTGGGTCTAAAAGGCCACTGTGTATGAAGCTGAAATATGCCTGCATGTCTACATGACTATCAGCTTAAAACAAATCCTATCTATCTCAGGCTACCTGATTCTTGAATATTTATGCAAAATATTAGTTATTATATAAGAAATAATTGTATTCTTGATCTGAGAGGAAAAGATCCCAGTTGGTGTGATCTTTGCAAAGGGAGAATTTGTTGTTCTCTTATTGCTGCTTTTTTACTTGTTTGTTTGTTGCTTGCTTGCTTTTTTTTCTGAGACCAAGTATGTAGCCCTGGATATCCTGGATTTCACTACATAGAACAGGCTGATCTCAAACTTACAGAAATCTTCCTGCCTCTGCCTCCCAATTTCTGAGAGAGAAGGCACAAACTACTACACCCTGGTTATTGCTGCATTTTAATGCAATAAACAATAGATTTGTAAGCGTTGGAACTAATCATCTCATAAGTCTTTTTTCCTGATGATAGTTCTATACTTCTCATTTTTATTAGAATATATTCACTGTCCATAGAGTTGGGTTTCATAATGGCAATTTATTTGAAGTATATCATATGTGCCTTCCTTAGTTACTTAATCCTATTTCATGTAATCATTAATAGGGCCCACTTTGTACTATTCACTTAGGAATAATTTATTTCTATAATAATAAAAGAGAAATATTTGTTACTGAAAATATAACACAGAATGTTTTGATTGCATTTATGTTGGAAATAAACTGATCTATTATTTTGGAATGGTTATTTCTTTGAAAATTATGAACTCAGAGTTCTCTAGAGATAACTTACAAAATACTACTTGGAATATCTGCTTTTAATATATTACTGATTTGCTTCCAAGCTGTTGAAGGATCATTACCCATGGTGCCTTGATAATAATTAGCAGTTTGCTTGAACTGTGTTCAGAGGCAAATATAAATGCCAGAGTTTTTTTTCAATTTAACAAAATATTCTGGCCTAACATAAACACTTCATAATGTTTTGTTTTACATGGTTATAATATTTCTGATTGCTTTATATTAAAAAACAAAAAATGTTAATTATTGTTAAAATTTCTAATAACTGATTTTGGTGAACATTTTAAATATCAATGTAAATTTATTATATACCTGTACAAAAATTTAAAACCATAATATATGAAAACCATGGTTTGATTACTTGCATATTTTGGGTATGTATATAACATATGATTAAGATTGATTGGATGGGGTGATTATTCCAAAGTTAATCAGTTCAGAAAGAAAATGTCACAGAATAGTTAATTCAATGTAACTATAGATAACTATTAAAATTTCAATGTAATTACAATTAATAAATATTCAATCACTCTTTTGCACCAATTTTTAAATATCCAATAGTTCTCTATTGGCTAGCGTGTTAAATAACTAAAACATAGACAGTTTCTATCATTTCAGAATATGTACTGGATATCTATCTATTGTCTAGGTAGTGATTCTCAGCTTTCCTAATGCTGCTGCCCTTTAATACAATTCCTCATGGTGTGGTGATGTCAAACCATAAAATTAATTTTGATGGGACTTCATAAATATAATTTTGCTACTCATATGATTCATAATGTAAATATTTTTGTAAATAAGGGTTTGCCAAATGGGTCTTGGCTCACATGTTGAGAACCATTGAGACTGTTAAATCTATTTTTTAATTAGTGGCTATATTGATAGATAGTAGAGAGGAGAAAGGAGATTTATAAAACTGTAATATAGGCTCTATAAAAATTCTAGGGTGAACAAAATGGGAAGGATATAAAGCAGTTAAAGAATACAAATACGTAATTAATTGAGGCATGGATAAAATGGCAATATTTCCTTATTATCTATGTATAGGTAATAAATAATAAGACACAATAAAACACCCAAATGATAGATTTGAGAAATAAAACAAAAAATTCAAAACAAACAAATAAAAAAACCCGCAAAAAGTAAGCACCACTAATGTGTTTGGGAAATGAGAAGAATACAGCAAAACTAAGTATAGAAAGAAGCAATGGATAAATTCATAGAGAAGTATAAGAAAGACACAATAATTATGAGATTAAAATTATACAATTGATAAAATTATAATTTGCATCAAATCTCATATTAAATAAGTCTAAAGTTTTGCTATAATTGTAAAATATTTCAAGACATTATTTTAAATAATAGTTAAAAACATAGCTAATCTATTTTATTATTTTTAATTACCTGAAGTAAAATCCTCTTAAATTTTATACCACATTCATAACAATGGGTGTCTCCATTTCTATATTATTATTTACTAATATAAATTTATAGAAAATTGGTAACAAATTATTATACTCAAGTCAAGACACTTTATGTAGCTTTTTCATCTATTTAGTTTTTGAATGTTTTAAAATGTTTATGTCTATGATTTATCTGACTCTTGTCCCATTAGGAAAAATAGCAAAAATGTATTTCCATTTCTCTTTAGGCAGTACCATACAGACTCTATTTAGCATTTGAAAGATGTTCAATGCATCCCAAACCATTATGAAATTGTATAAGATAGATTTTAAATGTCCTGGTCATCAGTTTGTTTAGTCTACTGTACAATAGGACAGACTTGCCTGAAAATTTCATTAAGAAACATCACTAGAGTGCATTTGACCTTGGTACATTAGATTGAAAATATGCTGACAGGCTTGAATGGCTTAGGCATAAGCACATCAAAACAACATGTAGGAAAATCATCCATGTGATCCTCTGCAAGAAGAGGAAGCTCATTTAACTGCTAAGACAGCACTCCACAACACCTATTTGTTTTCTAGTTAGCATACAAATGATTTTCATTGTAGTGTTTTTATACAAACTTTGTGATTTGCCTCTTCTACTTCTCTTTCTAATTCCTCTGCCCCACTGGTTATATCTTTTTATTTATACTATCCCTTATTCCACTTTAAGGTCAAATGTATTACTACATAATACCCTTTCTATCCATGTTCTTTAAAATCTTTGTTGTAAACATGTGGTACATTTGTTTTGTTGTGGAATATTACTTTAACTGTGTAAAGTTTTGTTGAGGAATGTGAGAAAAGAAGAGACAAGAGAACAAGAAGAGAAAGACACCACAGTCAAGGAACCAGGCAACTGCCAGACAGACTGATATGAGAAAGAGTGAAAGTAAGATATATAGAAAGAAAAGTAAACAACTCCAAGGCAAAAGTAGATAAAGAGAAAGAGATTAATTTAAGTTAAAAGAGTTAGCTAAAAACAAGCCTAAGCTAAGCCAAGCATTTATAACTAGTAAGAAGTCTCTGTGTCATGATTTGAAGCAGGTTGGTGGCCTAAAAGAAAAAGGTTGGTGCACCTCTTTCTAGTTTTAAGACATATATCCACACTCACACTCACATATATGCAATATACATGAAACGTAAATGCTAAGATATACATACAAGAGAAAATGTAATTTTTTTCATTTTAAATGTATTTGTCACATAATAGAATCCCAAGATGCATCTTCTTTCGTACTTTTTAGTTTTTCATCTTTCTTTTCTTTAATTTTAAATTATTTTTTTAAAAAGATTTTATTTTTAAGTATGGTGTGAGGGAATATCTTTGAATGTTTTTCCACATGTGTTCAATACCCATGGTAGTCAGAAGAGGTCATTGGATACTCTGGAGCTATAATTATAAGTGGTTGTGAGTAACTTCATGTGAACGTTGAGAACCAAACTCTTGTCTTTTGCAGGTACCCCATGTGCTTTTAACTGCCAAACTATCTCTTCAGACCCCTTTATATTTTTTTGTTTTGAGTTGAACCTAGGGTCTTGCTTATGTTTAGCAAAAAAAAAAATCACTAATAAAATAACATGTCCAGCACCTTTTCACTTGTTTTGAGATAGGTCTTATTATATAACCAAACCTGGCATTATATTTGATACATTACAGGGTTGGCTATCCAGTTAACTGGCTTTACAGGGTGTATTAACTCTTTTATCTGTTACTCAGTGGTTTGAATGAAAAATGTCACCACATATATTTGGATGTTTAAACATTTGATCCTCAGTTGGTGGTGCTATTTGGAGAGGTTGAAGTGGTACATTCATGATGGAGAAAGTACAACACTGGGGGAGTGCTTTGAGAGTTAAAATTCTTCCTGCTACTTCCAGTTTGAACTTTCTGCTTCAATGTTTACAATTTAAAATATGAGGTCTCATTTTCCTTTACCACTGCCTGGCTGTAAGACTGACCATTGTGGCTGTTTTACTTTCCTGATTCCCAGGCAAGCTCTATTTATTAAAATACAATTGAAACGCCACTACAAATCTAATGAAGAAATAAAAGATAATTACAGGTTCCACCCTTCCAAAAACGATGAAATACTGTAGAATCCTATGTTTTGATGGATTAGTGAAGAGGTGTGTTGTTTAGTTTAGCACTCAAGCAATACTTTTCTTATATTTCATTCTCACTGGCATGAGTCTTTGACAGACCCTGGTAAAGAAGATTCTTCTCCTTTGACATGACCTTGAAGAATGCATTTTCTCACTTTCTGTATAGTTTCCTCGAGGGATTCGTGGGCTATTTTGGTAACACCACTTAAGTTTAACTTTTATGTTTTATTCACCTAAATATTCACAACCCCACCTGGGTATCCATGTTTACCATGGTCATAGATCTTATTGTTCTCTAGGAAGACTTATTTTTCCTCCAGCCTCCAAAGACTAGGAATAGGAAGTGGAGCCCCATTCCATCTCCCAGGGTGTTCTAGCATTTTGGTTTTGATTCTGTAATATGTTCTTATATATGCCACTCATTAAAATATAGATACATTTTTAAATAGCTTTCTACTCTATGAGGAGATCCTAATTAATGTCTACATGATCAGAAACTAAAATTGTTCTTCAGTTTGTAGAAGTAAATGGTCTACTGAATTAGAAGCAACTGCTAAAAAGAAAGTGTATTCTGTTAAACTCATGCAGACCATATTCAGAATATTGTTTGAAGTTGAGATAGACCCTGTGTGTTGTAGTTCGGCTGTAATTGGCTCCCATGAGCTCATAGGGAGTAGCACTATTAGGAGGTGTTGTTTTGTTGGAATATGTGTGCCCTTGTTGGAGGAAGTGTATCACTGTGGAGGTGGGCTTTGAGGTCTCAAATATGTTTAAGCCAAGACCCAGTGAGACCGACCACTTCCTGTTGCCTTCAGGTCAAGATATAGGACTCTCAGCTACTTCTCCAGCATCATGTCTTTCTGCACAGTACTATGTCCTACCATGATGATAATGGACTGAACCTCCAAACTATAAGCCACCCCATTAAATGTTTTCCTTTGTAATAGTTGCTGTGGTCATGTTATCTCTTCACAGCAATAGAAATCCCAAATAAGACACTCTGCGAAAACAGTTTAAGTACCCAAAACCCTTCTACATATAATGGGAGACTTTCACAGTTAGTACTCATTGATTTCAACTAATCTGTTTGATAAAACCTATTAAGAGGAAGTAGCATATAGTTCTTGAATTTCAGTGGATATGTCATTGTGTAACGTTTGTGTAACATGGTTATAAACGGAGACGGTTCTTAGTACAAACTATTTGTATGTCTAGCAAGAAATATTTTCTTTACTCCTTAGTATTGTGAGTGTACCTGAGAGATTAGTGAAAAAGAGGAATTACTACAATCCTTAAATAATTTTAAAAACCCTGTTTGTTCAACCTAAATGTCCCTCAACCAAAGAATGGACAAGGAAAATGTGGTACGTTGTCAGATTTCCAATATTTTCTGTATCAAAACAACCCCCTAAACATGAAATCAGATATTCATTTTAAACCATTTGATTTAAGTTCCTTTCTTAAATACTAATAATCAAAGGAAATCTAATGAAATATGCCACTTAAGTTTTAAAAAAAAATATTTATTTTGTTTTGCTATTTTGTGAACATTTAAAACAAGAACAAGGAACTTCCTATTTCGGCCCTGTTTTTGAAACAGAGCAAGGGTAAATTTACAATTAGATCAGTAGTAACTCAAGGATCACTTAAGCTAAGAACTTGAAAAAGTAGCACATTTTTATTTGCATTCATCTCTAGTATTCTTATAGTTGAGTTCATTCATTTAATCACAAACGTACTATTGAACAAACACCTTCCACCACTGGGAATTCAGAGATAACAAATATTCTAAGAGAGCACTGATTAAAATTAAAACTGAAGACTATTCATGCATGGATAGACTTATCAAGCACATGAAAGCTAGGAAAATAGAGATTTTTGAGTGGTAGGATAAGATTCAACTATTATTACCCTGATTAAGTGAATCATCAATGAGAACATCTTATTGGATTTGAAAATCTGAAAAGGAAAAAGGATGGTATTATGTGGACATTTTTTAAAAAATAGTCCAGGCAAATATAATGAGGTAAAGATTGCAATTCATAGGTATGTGTGCAGGTCATATTTGATTAACTTAACCCTTCATCTTAGAGAGAAACTTCTCAAATCAATCACTGTTCATATTTTAGGCCAGATGATTCTTTGCTGCAAGGGCATTTCTGTGTATCAAACAATGTTAAACGCTTCTTGGACTGTGTCTTCTAGTTATCAGTGGTGTCTTGCAGCTGATTTAAGATAATTTAAAATGTCCTCAGGCAATTAAGATGATTGCTGTAGCATGAAATAACCCCAGTTATTAATCAATGTCCTGGAAAAATATGATCAATGATAGACACATATATTTTATTTAATTGCATAGTCACCATATATATGGCTTGCAAACTGAAGCATAAGATCTCTTTGTCCTTTTTGTTTCAGCACATAGCAGTTTGAACTTAGGAAAGATATGACTAACCTCATGAGAGATGATTTTCTGGTCTTGTTAATTCACTAATGTGTGCTTTCTCTGTTTTATTTATGTGGGCACTAAGTGCTATGAACTTTCCTCTTAACACTGCTTTCATAGTGTCCCATAGGTTCGGATATATTGTTTCTTTAGATGTCAATTAAGTCCATTTGATTCATTACATCTGTTAGATCCCGTATTTCTTTGTTAAGTTTTTGTCTGGTTGACCTGTCCATTGGAGAGACAGGAGTGTTGAAATCACCTAAGATTAGTGTATGGGGTTTAATGTGTGCTTTGAGATCTAGTATTGTTTCTTTCACATATGTGAGAGCTTTTATATTAGGGCATAGATATTCAGGTTTGAGACTTTTTCTTGTTGAATTTTTCCTGTTATGAGTATGAAGTGACCATCTCCATCTCTTCTGACTGATTTCAGTTTGAAGTCAATTTTGTTAGATATTAGTATCACCACTCCTGCTTGTTTCTTAGGACCATTTGATTGAAACACCTTTTCTCAACCCTTTACTCTGAGATAATGTCTGTCTTTGTGATTGAGGTGTGTTTCTT